>CM051709.1:19882166-19914666 GCA_028022725.1 Lycodopsis pacificus
AGGAAGAGGAAGAAGAGGAGGAGGAGGGGGAAGAGGAGGAGGAGGAGGAGGAAGAGGAAGAGGAAGAGGAAGAGGAAGAGGAGGAGGAGGATCAACAGGTTCAAACTGTGGGACTTTAAACAACAGGAAGTGAAAGCAGAACTTAGTTCAGTCACTAAACTACTAAACTACCAGAGCTTTCAGCTGAAAACACAAACTCAAGTTCTCTCTTCTTCTGAGACCCCCCCCCCCCCACCTACCCCAGCGTGGTCATGGTGACGATGGTGTACCAGAAGGCTGCTGGGATGCTGGTGAACTTGCTGGCGCTGGACCCTTTCTCCGCGTAGAACATGACGGTGGCGAAGATGATGATGGCCATCGTGAGGCTGAAGAGCAGGAAGCCCAGCTCCGACGCGCAGCTCTTCAGCGTGTAGCCCAGGATGCGAAGTCCCGCGGAGTGTCGCGAGAACTTGAAGATCCGAAAGACCCTGAAGACGCGCAGCGTGACGAAGGCGCCGCTCACGTCCTCGTTGTCCGCCATCACGAGGCCGATGTAGTACGGCATGATGGCCACCACGTCGATGACGCTCATCACGCTCTTCATGAACCGGTACCGGCTCGGTGCCACGAGCAGCCGCAGCAGGTACTCCACCGTGAAGATCATGACGCACGCGGTGTCCAGGCAGAAGAAGGCCAGCGCGTACCGCTCGCCGCACGCCACCTCGCGGACGCGGTTGGGCGCCGCGCCGCACGGGACCGTCTCCGCCACGTTGGCGAGCACCGACACCGCGATGAAGAAGCCGGTGACGTAGTAGAAGACCAGCGCCATGGTGGAAGTGTGCGGGTTCTCGAAGGCCCGCCACAGGGTCTCCCGGAAGCCCAGGTCCGCCGCCACCAGGTCGTTGGTCTGGTCCTCCTCGTCGTCCTGGATCCGCTCCTGGTTCTCCCGCCGCCGGTCCTTGTACTCCTCGTAGCAGCAGTCCCCGATGATCTCCGGGATGATGCCGAAGAACGCGAGCTCCTCGTCGTACGCGGAGATGCACTCCTGCCGCGGGTAGTGCAGCTTCCCGGTGCGGTAGAAGTTCAGCACGTGGCGGAAGATGTCCGCGTCGCGGTCGAAGAAGTACTCGTTGGTGTCCTCGTGGAAGAAGAAGTCCAGCTCCGTGCTGCCCAGCAGGGTGTCCGGGTACCGCTCCAGAGTGTCCCGCCACGTCTGGAACTTTGTTCCGCTCACGTTGATGACGATGAGCCCCGCGTGGCCGCGGCGCTGCTGCTTCGGCGGAACCGGCATCGGCGTGCTGGCCACCGGCATCCAGCCGATGGCCGCCGCGCGGGCGAACGGCAGCCACGCCGCCACTCCTCCTGCCATGCTGGTCCTGGTAACGGACCTGGTCCCGGAGCTCGTTAGAGGAAGATTGACGGAGCCCCGGAGCAGCGAGGGTGCATCTGGCGACGGATGGAACCGATCAGTTTCTCCGGGACACGAAGAGGATTTTACGCACAAGACGATGCGTAAAACAAACAAATCCGCACGTGATCAGCGAGTCCTCATCAGTCCGGTATTGTTTGTTTTAATACAAACAGGAAGAAGAATCCAAACTAAGTCACATCCAGACAGAGACACTTCAGTTTTCAACTAAAATCCGGTTCCGGTCCTGAAACTCCCGGTCTGTGTTCGTAGTGTCTCCCTCCAGCTGCAACAAGTCCAGCAGGAGCAAAAGGAGACCCGGACCCGGAGCGGCCATAGATCCGCTGCAGGCATGATCCCCACCGGAGTCTTCCGGTCCCCGAACTGGTCCCGCAGTGAGCTGCGACAAGTGTGTGTTCCCCCCGCGGAGAGAGAGAATCCTCCCGAGCCGAGCGGAACCACCGCGGAGAAACAGAAGCGACAGCGGCTCGTCCTCCGGTCACTGCTGGAGAGGAACGGATCTCTCTCTCTCTCTCTCTCGCTCGCTCTCTCGCTCTGGTGGGCGTGTCTCTGGAGAACCCGCGCAGGTCTCGGAGACTCCTTTACGCACAGAGTACCGCGCCTCTCTCTCCGGTTCTAATGTGTTCCGGTACACATGGTGATTATGCTTCAGGGTGCGTTTGGTAATCAGCCCGGGCGGTGACAACAGGCGGTCTGCGCGCTCCCGATTTTTTTAAGGCAGCCGCAGGGAGCGCGCGCGGAGGTCTCCGTACAGATCTGTTTCATCCGTCACTTCATCACCTGGAGGATACAAAACACACATCCGGTCTTCTTCTTCCTCCTCCTCTTCATCCTCTTCCTCAAACTGCAAAAATCTAAAAATACACAAACTACCTGAACTCATCATGACGAGGAAGATGCTGATGAAGAGCTGATGATGTCACCTCATAGCTATCACAGAGCAACAGTTTAGGGCTGTTTGTGAAGCATCATGTCTGTCACACACACACACACACACACAGTTCATCTCCTCCATCAGCAGTCAGAGAGGTGAAGACTGTGTGTGTGTGTGTGTGTGTGTGTGTGTGTATTTACATTACACTGAAGGTCCCTATGTGCGCACTGAGCCATCAATCAATATACTTGATTGATGGCTCCCTGCAGAACTAACGGGGAGTGTGTGTGTGTTCCTGTCTCTCTGTTTGCACACACGCACACGCACGCACACACACACACACAGGTTTATCAGGTGATGGATGTTGACTTCAGTCTTTAGAGGAACTTACAGGCAGAACTCATCAGTTCTCTCTGTTTAAAACCAGGTCCTCTCTCGTTCCCTCTCAGCTCGGGTGAGACGGGTGAGGTAAAGATAGAGGTGGAGCTGCAGCAGACACACACATACTTTAAACACATTGATCCTCCTTTTGTTAACTCATTGAGGCTTAAAACACAAGTCACAAACTTGGTCTCATGTGTGCAGACGCTAATGTGGCTAACAGGCTAATAACAGACGAACACAAACAGATCAATACCTGTGATTGACAGGTCAGTCCCCCCCCCCATGTCCCTCTAATTGGCTGTACATGAGTTCACATGTTTCATCACCGTCCATCCAACACATGTTCACATGTTTCACCACTGTCCATCCAACACATGTTCACATGTTTCACCACCGTCCATCCAACACATGTTTCATCACCGTCCATCCAACACATGTTCACATGTTTCACCACCCTCCATCCAACACATGTTTCACCACCGTCCATCCAACACATGTTCACATGTTTCATCCCCGTCCATCCAACACATGTTCACAAGTTTCACCACCGTCCATCCAACACATGTTCACATGTTTCATCCCCGTCCATCCAACACATGTTCACATGTTTCACCACCGTCCATCCAACACATGTTCACGTTTCACCACCGTCCATCCAACACATGTTTCATCACCGTCCATCCAACACATGTTCACATGTTTCACCACCGTCCATCCAACACATGTTTCATCACCGTCCATCCAACACATGTTCACATGTTTCACCACCGTCCATCCAACACATGTTCACATGTTTCACCACCGTCCATCCAACACATGTTCACATGTTTCACCACCGTCCATCCAACACATGTTCACATGTTTCACCACCGTCCATCCAACACATGTTTCATCACCGTCCATCCAACACATGTTCACATGTTTCACCACCATCCATCCAAGACATGTTTCACCACCGTCCATCCAACACATGTTCACATGTTTCACCACCGTCCATCCAACACATGTTCACATGTTTCATCCCCGTCCATCCAACACATGTTCACATGTTTCACCACCGTCCATCCAACACATGTTCACGTTTCACCACCGTCCATCCAACACATTTTTCATCACCGTCCATCCAACACATGTTCACATGTTTCACCACCGTCCATCCAACACATGTTCACATGTTTCATCCCCGTCCATCCAACACATGTTCACAAGTTTCACCACCGTCCATCCAACACATGTTCACATGTTTCACCACCGTCCATCCAACACATGTTTCACCACCGTACATCCAACACATGTTTCACCACCGTCCATCCAACACATGTTCACATGTTTCACCACCGTCCATCCAACACATGTTCACGTTTCACCACCGTCCATCCAACACATGTTCACGTTTCACCACCGTCCATCCAACACATGTTTCACCACCGTCCATCCAACACATGTTCACATGTTTCACCACCGTCCATCCAACACATGTTCACATGTTTCATCCCCGTCCGTCCAACACATGTTCACATGTTTCACCACTGTCCATCCAACACATGTTCACATGTTTCACCACCGTCCATCCAACACATGTTTCATCACCGTCCATCCAACACATGTTCACATGTTTCACCACCGTCCATCCAACACATGTTCACATGTTTCATCCCCGTCCATCCAACACATGTTCACAAGTTTCACCACCGTCCATCCAACACATGTTCACATGTTTCATCCCCGTCCATCCAACACATGTTCACATGTTTCACCACCGTCCATCCAACACATGTTCACGTTTCACCACCGTCCATCCAACACATGTTTCATCACCGTCCATCCAACACATGTTCACATGTTTCACCACCGTCCATCCAACACATGTTTCATCACCGTCCATCCAACACATGTTCACATGTTTCACCACCGTCCATCCAACACATGTTCACATGTTTCACCACCGTCCATCCAACACATGTTCACATGTTTCACCACCGTCCATCCAACACATGTTCACGTTTCACCACCGTCCATCCAACACATGTTTCATCACCGTCCATCCAACACATGTTCACATGTTTCACCACCATCCATCCAAGACATGTTTCACCACCGTCCATCCAACACATGTTCACATGTTTCACCACCGTCCATCCAACACATGTTCACATGTTTCATCCCCGTCCATCCAACACATGTTCACATGTTTCACCACCGTCCATCCAACACATGTTCACATGTTTCACCACCGTCCATCCAACACATGTTTCATCACCGTCCATCCAACACATGTTCACATGTTTCACCACCGTCCATCCAACACATGTTCACATGTTTCATCCCCGTCCATCCAACACATGTTCACAAGTTTCACCACCGTCCATCCAACACATGTTCACATGTTTCATCCCCGTCCATCCAACACATGTTCACATGTTTCACCACCGTCCATCCAACACATGTTCACGTTTCACCACCGTCCATCCAACACATGTTTCATCACCGTCCATCCAACACATGTTCACATGTTTCACCACCGTCCATCCAACACATGTTTCATCACCGTCCATCCAACACATGTTCACATGTTTCACCACCGTCCATCCAACACATGTTTCACCACCGTCCATCCAACACATGTTCACATGTTTCATCCCTGTCCATCCAACACATGTTCACAAGTTTCACCACCGTCCATCCAACACATGTTCACATGTTTCACCACCGTCCATCCAACACATGTTCACATGTTTCACCACCGTCCATCCAACACATGTTTCATCACCGTCCATCCAACACATGTTCACGTTTCACCACCATCCATCCAAGACATGTTTCACCACCGTCCATCCAACACATGTTCACATGTTTCACCACCGTCCATCCAACACATGTTCACATGTTTCACCACCGTCCATCCAACACATGTTCACATGTTTCACCACCGTCCATCCAACACATGTTCACATGTTTCACCACCGTCCATCCAACATATGTTTCATCACCGTCCATCCAACACATGTTCACATGTTTCACCACCGTCCATCCAACACATGTTCACATGTTTCACCACCATCCATCCAAGACATGTTTCACCACCGTCCATCCAACACATGTTCACATGTTTCATCCCCGTCCATCCAACACATGTTCACATGTTTCACCACCGTCCATCCAACACATGTTCACATGTTTCACCACCGTCCATCTAACACATGTTCACATGTTTCATCCCCGTCCATCCAACACATGTTCACAAGTTTCACCACCGTCCATCCAACACATGTTCACATGTTTCATCCCCGTCCATCCAACACATGTTCACATGTTTCACCACCGTCCATCCAACACATGTTCACGTTTCACCACCGTCCATCCAACACATGTTTCATCACCGTCCATCCAACACATGTTCACATGTTTCACCACCGTCCATCCAACACATGTTCACATGTTTCACCACCGTCCATCCAACACATGTTTCATCACCGTCCATCCAACACATGTTCACATGTTTCACCACCGTCCATCCAACACATGTTCACATGTTTCACCACCGTCCATCCAACACATGTTCACATGTTTCACAACCATCCATCCAACACATGTTTCACCACCGTCCATCCAACACATGTTCACATGTTTCACCACCGTCCATCCAACACATGTTCACATGTTTCATCCCCGTCCATCCAAAACATGTTCACATGTTTCACCACCGTCCATCCAACACATGTTCACATGTTTCACCACCGTCCATCCAACACATGTTTCATCACCGTCCATCCAACACATGTTCACGTTTCACTACCGTCCATCCAACACATGTTTCACCACCGTCCATCCAACACATGTTCACATGTTTCATCCCCGTCCATCCAACACATGTTCACAAGTTTCACCACCGTCCATCCAACACATGTTCACATGTTTCATCCCCGTCCATCCAACACATGTTCACATGTTTCACCACCGTCCATCCAACACATGTTCACATGTTTCACCACCGTCCATCCAACACATGTTCACATGTTTCACCACCGTCCATCCAACACATGTTTCATCACCGTCCATCCAACACATGTTCACATGTTTCACCACCGTCCATCCAACACATGTTCACATGTTTCATCCCCGTCCATCCAACACATGTTCACATGTTTCACCACCGTCCATCCAACACATGTTCACATGTTTCACCACCGTCCATCCAACACATGTTTCACCACCGTCCATCCAACACATGTTCACATGTTTCACCACCGTCCATCCAACACATGTTCACATGTTTCACCACCGTCCATCCAACACATGTTCACATGTTTCATCACCGTCCATCCAACACATGTTCACATGTTTCACCACCGTCCATCCAACACATGTTTCACCACCGTCCATCCAACACATGTTTCATCACCGTCCATCCAACACATGTTCACATGTTTCATCACCGTCCATCCAACACATGTTTCATCACCGTCCATCCAACACCTGTTCACATGTTTCACCACCGTCCATCCAACACATGTTTCACCACCGTCCATCCAACACATGTTCACGTTTCACCACCGTCCATCCAACACATGTTCACATGTTTCATCCCCGTCCATCCAACACATGTTCACATGTTTCACCACCGTCCATCCAACACATGTTCACATGTTTCACCACCGTCCATCCAACACATGTTCACATGTTTCACCACCGTCCATCCAACACATGTTTCATCACCGTCCATCCAACACATGTTCACATGTTTCACCACCGTCCATCCAACACATGTTCACATGTTTCACCACCGTCCATCCAACACATGTTTCATCACCGTCCATCCAACACATGTTCACATGTTTCACCACCGTCCATCCAACACATGTTTACATGTTTCACCACCGTCCATCCAACACATGTTTACATGTTTCACCACCGTCCATCCAACACATGTTTACATGTTTCACCACCGTCCATCCAACACATGTTCACATGTTTCATCCCCGTCCATCCAACACATGTTCACATGTTTCATCCCCGTCCATCCAACACATGTTCACATGTTTCATCCCCGTCCATCCAACACATGTTCACATGTTTCACCACCGTCCATCCAACACATGTTCACATGTTTCACCACCGTCCATCCAACACATGTTTCATCACCGTCCATCCAACATATGTTCACATGTTTCATCCCCGTCCATCCAACACATGTTCACATGTTTCATCCCCGTCCATCCAACACATGTTCACATGTTTCATCACCGTCCATCCAACACATGTTTCATCACCGTCCATCCAACACATGTTCACATGTTTCACCACCGTCCATCCAACACATGTTCACATGTTTCATCCCCGTCCATCCAACACATGTTCACATGTTTCACCACCGTCCATCCAACACATGTTTCATCACCGTCCATCCAACACATGTTTCATCACCATCCATCCAACACATGTTCACATGTTTCACCACCGTCCATCCAACACATGTTCACATGTTTCACCACCGTCCATCCAACACATGTTCACATGTTTCACCACCGTCCATCCAACACATGTTCACATGTTTCATCCCCGTCCATCCAACACATGTTCACATGTTTCACCACCGTCCATCCAACACATGTTTCATCACCGTCCATCCAACACATGTTTCACCACCGTCCATCCAACACATGTTCACATGTTTCACCACCGTCCATCCAACACATGTTCACATGTTTCATCCCCGTCCATCCAACACATGTTCACATGTTTCACCACCGTCCATCCAACACATGTTCACATGTTTCATTCCCGTCCATCCAACACATGTTCACGTTTCACCACCGTCCATCCAACACATGTTCACATGTTTCATCCCCGTCCATCCAACACATGTTCACATGTTTCATTAATATGTCAGATGAAACGCTCCTCTGTGTAAATCCTGATTCTCTTCATCCTCCTTGTTTTCAGCGTCCTGTTGTTTATTGCTGGCCGGCGTATAAATAAAGACGATCACATTTAGTCTTTTTATAAATAGCTGAGTCAGTGAATAATTCTGTGATGTGTTCAGAGAGATGAAGATACAGACTCATGCTTCACAGCCGTCCTGTGATTGTGTTTCTCTCGTTTTATCTGTTTGCAGACAAACACGTCCGTCCGGCTCACAGAGAGACAAAGATATGAAACATGAGACGTCAGAGAGCCGGAGGAGGAGAAACAACGTGACACCAGCAACCGGATGAAACAACCAAACCAACAATAGTTCTTCATTGTTCTCTCGATTTGTCTCATTCAGTGATTATGAGATCAGGGAATCATAATCAGGCTTCATCCATCTTGTGAAGAGCTGATTGAGGAATATAGTCTCACTGTACATGATACCGTCATCTTACACGGCAATAAGTGTTTAAATGTTCACTGTCATCATGAGGCTTCAAGGAAATACGATTCGGGTGCAGCTTTCTAAATATTGAATTTGTTTTTTAATTATCTTGAATAAACGTTCACGTTTAAAGACCATGAGCTAAATTGGAAAACAGAAAACGTAGAATAACATCTTCTGTTCTTTTCATCTTCAGCATCATAAAACCCAAATATTTAAAGTTACAAACAAATGCTGGAACATTTTAAATGCTGACTGAAGTTTCCGTCATTAGCTTGGTGCTAACAAACAAGCTAACACGGATATTATTCTTCAAGATTTTGACATATTTTACATCCATAACATTAGAAACAGCTCGTTGTTACGTGACTGTGTTATAGAGACTTTCATCCAATCAGAGATATGAGTCTGTTCACACAGAGGAGAAGTTATGAACATCAGAAGAGAATAAAAGATGAAAACCAAACACATCAAAGATCAGAAACAAACAGGATCTATGGAGACGTCCTCCAGGTCCAATGACAGCTCATCAGCCTGCCTCTCTCTCTCTCTCTCTCTCTCTCTCTCTCTCTCTCTCTCTCTCTCTCTCTCTCTCTCTCTCTCTCTCTCTCTCTCTCTCTCTCTCTCTCTCTCTCTCTCTCTCTCTCTCTCTCTCTCTCTCTCTCACACAGAATAAAAGCACCATATCTTCCTTCAAAATAAGAGCTCCATATCTTCCTTCAGAACTTGAGTAGTTAACTCAAACAGCAGGATTTAGATACATTTATTTCCACAGCCCAAAAATCACAAGTCTCATATTCTGACCTCTGACCTTCGCTCTGTCCTGAACTCTGACCGATGTTCTCAGGTGAGAACGTCTTTACATCTCTGATCCCTCCAAACGCCTCAACATCAAGAGCTTCACATCAACCGTCTAGCTCATCGTCACATGAATATCTGCTGTGAAGACATTAATGATTCACTTTGAACCGACGTTAACCCCTGACCTTCAGAGCGACCTAAACTCAGACAGGAAGCTGCCTTCACACCTCCAGGCCTTCATCTCGCTCTGCCTTCAAAAGGCTTTTAGTTTGAAGGTCTTCTTCTTCTTCTTCTTCTTCTTCTTCTTCTTCTTCTTCACTGACGGTAATAGGGGGCGACAATTAGCTTAGCATAAAGACTGGAAACAGGGAGGAACAGCTGGCTTAGCTTAGCGTAAAATACTGGAAAAATGGAAAAAAAACAGCTAACTTAGCTTAGCATAAGCACTAGAAATAGAGGGAGACAGTTAACTGAGGAAACACAGGAAAACAAGTAGCTTAGCATACATATTGGAAACAGGGTGAAACTGTTAGCTGAGCTGAGCATTAAGACTAGAAATAGCAGGGAACAGCTAGCTTAGCATAAAGACTGTAAACATGGGAAAACAGCTAGCTTAGCTCAGCATAATGACTGGAAACAGCTAGCTTAGCTTAGCATAATGACTGGAAACAGAGGGAAAAAGCTAGCCTGGCTGCAGAGAGAACTCACTTCTCCAACATGACAGACTGCAGCTCGTTGACTCTTCAACAGTTCGGACGTCTCATCATCATGATTAAAGTTCCTTTAGATACCTCGTAGTTTCTGCTCATATATATATACACAGTATATCTATATACTGTATATATATATATATATACACAGCATATCTTCTGTGTACTTGTGTATCTCTGCAGACTTGTCTACGGTTCTGTCTGCTCTTTCCTGCAGCAGTAGTTTCATGATTCTGATCATAAATATTGATTTGAATGCAGTATTTCTGGTTCTGTTGCCTGTTTGCTGTGACGCTGCTTTCAGATCAGCTCGTTTGGTTCTGATGTCGCTCACAGAACCACCAATGGGTTTTTTTTCAGAGGATGAACCTTCACATTGAATGACTTCTTGGTTCCTGCAGCTCACCCCTCCACTGAGAACAAGTGAAGCTTGTCCCCAGAGGATGAACCTTCACATGTTGGTTCTGTCCAACAGCAGAAACACTGAACATGCAGAAGAAGAAGAAGCAGGATGACAGGTAGGACGTAGACACGCCCCCGCTCGCTGTGATTGGTCGGCTCTCTGTCGGCTTCGCGTCCCATCAGCCACTTGGTGCTTCTATTTGTATCATCTTCATCACTCTGGACCAATCAGAGCTGGTGATGGGAGGAAATCAAACTGCGATCATTGGTCAGCTTATTGATTTGTGCTTATGACCACAATAACTCACCTCCTGCTGGAGCTGCATGTGTGAGGAGGAGGAAGAGGAGGAGGAGGAGGAGGAGAAATACAATTCTTCTGTCTCAGCACATCTGTGACCGACGTCATCGACATGACGTCGTGTTTCCTGATGAAGATGAAGTCGCAGCATCTGTTCACGTGTTCTTCACATGATGAAGATGAAGTCGCAGCATCTGTTCACGTGTTCTTCACATGATGAAGATGAAGTCGCAGCATCTGTTCACGTGTTCTTCACATGATGAAGATGAAGTCGCAGCATCTGTTCACGTGTTCTTCACATCGTCTCCTCACAGACGTGATGAAGTGAAGTGAGCGAGTTATGATACATATAATAACTATACGTTATAGTTTATGGTTCATTTTCTAACAGCGTCCGTCGGTTTTGCTCCGTTGACTTCTGGTCATCGGAGATCGCCGATGGAATAAAAGCTGCTCACGTTCTCAGAGCACAACGACTCCCATGATGATTATTGTTATGAAATATCATGCTGATCAGAAGCAGACTCCTCTTTGCTCTGTTTGGTTTAGGATGAATATAACATGAGTTATCTTATGTAACCAAGGACGCTGCTTACCCAGAAGCCTTTGCTGCTTACCCAGAAGCCTTTGCACACCTGAGCCGATGAGTTCAGTGATAAGCTCTACCGACATGACGACTGAGGAGCAAACTGCTCTCTAAATATTGAATATCGAATATGAACGTTTCTTCATGTTTCTTGTGCCGTTTAATGTGGTTTGTGTTTGTTTTGACTGCACCGTGTTATTAACGATCGTGTTATTAACGATCGTGTTATTAACGATCGTGTTATTAACTATCGTGTTATTAATTCATTCATGTTCGTTAACGCTGCTGAATAACTGAACCTCTTCATTGCCGTGAGCTACAGCTTTAATAAGCAGAAGGTGGAAACAGATTCATATTCGGTCCCAGCGACGCGTTCAATGAGAGGAGAATATTAATATTAATTAATAATATTAATATTCATCTTTTTCATCACTTATTCATATTCAGCTCACACAGACGCTGACGTTACGACCGTGTTGGCGCGTAAACTGTCTTTATGTTTCTTCTGCTGCTTTAATATTGAACCGCGCTGCTCCAGTCACATGACATCACACTTTGTTTATCTTTCAACACTTCAACACAATGTTTGCATTTGAATCAGACTGTTGAGCAGTAATCCAGTGACCGCTGAACTATAGAGGGCCATGGGGCGTGGCCAAATAAATAATAATAAATAATAATAAATAATAATACATAATAATAAATTATAATAAATAATAATAATACATAATAATAAATTATAATAAATAATAATACATAATAATAAATACCAATAAATGATAATAAATTCAAGGACATTCATCACAGAGATAAAGAGCTTTTTCAAGTAAACTCAAAGCTTTTATTGTGAAAGGGCTCAACACACCTGTGAGTGTAAACAATAAATAATTCATTATTTTCATCTGTAATTATGTCGCCGTGGCAACGTAATAAAACATAAATGATGGATTTCAATAATTCAGTCAACAAAAGCCGAGGCGGGACCGTCACAGGTGCATTATGGGTAACACGGCGAGTTGATTTGTGTGTCTGTGTGTGTGTGTGTGTGTGTGAGAGTGTGTGTGTCTGTGTGTGTGTGTGTGTGTGTGTGTGTGTGTGTGTGTGTGTGTGTGTGTGTTTCTCAGTGTGTGTGTGTGTGAGAGTGTGTTTCTGTGTTTCTCTGTGTGTGTCTTTCTGTTTCTCTCTCTGTGTGTGTGTGTGAGAGTGAGTGAGTGAGTGAGTGAGTGAGTGAGAGACAGAGACAGAGACAGAGAGAGAGAGAGAGACAGTGTGTGTGTGTGTGTGTGTGAGTGAGTGAGTGAGTGAGTGAGAGACAGAGACAGAGACAGAGAGAGAGAGAGAGAGAGACAGTGTGTGTGTGTGTGTGTGAGTGAGTGAGTGAGTGAGAGAGACAGAGAGAGAGACAGAGTGTGTGTGTGTGTGCGTGTGTGCGTGTGTGCGCGTGTGTGCGTGTGAGTGAGTGAGTGAGACAGAGACAGAGAGAGAGAGAGAGAGAGAGAGAGACAGTGTGTGTGTGTGTGTGTGAGTGAGTGAGTGAGTGAGTGAGAGAGACAGAGACAGAGACAGAGAGAGAGAGAGAGAGAGACAGTGTGTGTGTGTGTGTGTGTGAGTGAGTGAGTGAGTGAGAGAGACAGAGAGAGAGACAGAGTGTGTGTGTGTGTGCGTGTGTGCGTGTGTGCGCGTGTGTGCGTGTGAGTGAGTGAGTGAGACAGAGACAGAGAGAGAGAGAGAGAGAGTGAGTGTGTGTGTGTGTGTGTGTTTCCGTCCTCGACACTTCAGATCAACGGAACTCTATCGATCAGCTTCACACGGAGAGTTTTTAATTAATCCTCTTCATGCAGCCGGAGGGAGACGAAGGTGAGGATGAAGATAATTAACAAAGAGATTCACTTCTGGAGGTAAAAAGAGTTGGAAGACAAATGAGAGCAGATTAATGTTGGAGGAGGAGGAGGAGGAGGAGGAGGAGGAGGAGGAGGAGGAGGAGGAGGAGGAGGAGGAGGAGGAGGAGGAGGAGGAGGAGGAGGAAGAAACGGTCACATTTTGTCATTGTCATTTCCGATAAGTTCTTCTTCTCCTTCTCCTTCCTCTTCCTCGTCTTCTCCTTCCTCCTCCCACTTCTTCTTCTTCGTCCTCTTCCTCTTCATCCACCAGTCCGTGGTTCTTCTTCTAGTTTCCCGATGGGTGTGAGAAGAGATCTTCCTCCTCCCCTCGTCATCATCACTTGTATCTCCCGGCAGGAGTGAGACATCACCACCCCATGCAGGACACTCTGGCAGCTCTGCACAGCTCCTTCAGTCACCGGCTGATCCATCCCCGGTGTCTGAGGGAGAGGTACCGCAAGTCCTTCCTCCCCGCTGCTGTCAGGCTGCACAACAAGCTGCTCTCGGGAGAACACGAACACTTTGAACACTCTGAACACGAACATTTGGACTGGACATGAACACTTGAACACTCTGAACACTTTAATTCATTCACCTGGTGCAATATCCAATACGTTTAAGTATTATCTTACATTTTACATTTTACTCCGTCTGTACATACTGGTATATTTTGTATTCTTCTTTACCGTCATATTTTTTATTACTGTTACTGTTTAGTTTATTTATATTCCTTGATTTCTATCTTCATTTATTACTTGTGAGCGATGCTGCTGTAATCCTGTAATTTCCCCACTGAGGGACTAATAAAGGATTATCTTATCTTAGTGAGACATCACTCTGTGGAGTGAGACATCACCCTTCCTCTACGTTTCCTCTGCGTTTCCTCTACGTTCTCTACGTTTCCTCTGCGTTTCCTCTACGTTCTCTACGTTTCCTCTGCGTTTCCTCTACGTTTCCTCTGCGTTTCCTCTACGTTTCCTCTGCGTTTCCTCTACGTTTCCTCTACGTTTCCTCTATGTTTCCTCTGCGTCCCCTCTACATTCTCTGCGTTTCCTCTACGTTTCCTCTACGTTCTCTGCGTTTCCTTTACGTCCTCTGCGTTTCCTCTACGTCCTCTGCGTTTCCTCTTCATTCTCTACGTTTCCTCTGCGTTTCCTCTGTTTCATCTATGTTTCCTCTGTGTTTCATATGTTTCCTCTCTGTTTCATCGAAGTTTCCTCTGTGTTTCCTCTGTTTCCTCTGTATTTCATCTACATTTCCTCTGCGTTTTCTCTATGTTTCCTTTGTTTCCTCTCTGTTTCCATCTACGTTTCCTCTGCATTTCCTCTGCGTTTTCTCTATGTTTCCTTTGTTTCCTCTCTGTTTCCTCTCTGTTTCCTCTGTGTTTTCTTTGTTTCCTCTGTTTCCTGTATTCCTCTACGTTTCCTCTGTATTTCATCTACGTGTTTTCTTTATGTTTCCTCTGCGTTTCATCTACGTTTCCTCTGTATTTCATCTACGTGTTTCCTCTATGCTTCCATTGCATTTCCTCTGTTTCTTCTATGCTTTTCATGTGAAGAACGAGCCGGTTGAAGAGAATAAAAGTTCCGTTTCCTCTCAGAGGAAGCAGCAGGGATCCAGAGAGTCGCTGTTATTGGATCTGCAGTAAAGCGTTGATTCTGTTGATGGATGGAGTGATGAAGAGGAGGAGGAAATAAAAGAGGGAGTTGAGCTGAAGGACACAAGTTCATCAGTTTAACAGGAACCTTTTCAAGGCTGAAGGTCTGGAAAGAGAAAGAAAAGCTTCACGTTTCTTCTTTTTGTTAAAGTAAAAACCTTTGTCCCACAGTTTCCTGGTCGTTCCCTAGAAAGAAGCGGCTGCATTAAATATCATTTATAACATAAGATAAGGTATAACATAAGATAAGGTATAACAAGGTTCCTGCAGTAAATACATTCTTCTTTGATGGAATATCTTCAGTGAATTATTATCACAACCTTCTGGAAGTCATGCGTCTTCTGTTTCACTTCAACAAGTACCAACAATAAAGTTTACACCAAATGAATCAATAGTTTATTTTTATTGAATCTCTTTTTCAAGCAGTAATATTTCATCAGTTCCTACTTATATTTTCTATAAAGGAGAATTATCATTTCCTGTCCTGGTACTGATACTGGTACTCAAATGAGAGAGTACTCTGTTTCCTCTCCACTTCCTCTGTTTCCTCCGCATCTCCTCTGTTTCCTTTATGTTTCCTCTTTGCTTCCACTGTTTCCTCCATTTCCTTTATGTTTCCTTTGTTTCCTCTATGCTTCCTCTGTTTCTCTGTCCCTCTCTGTTTCCTGTTTCCTCTGCATCTCCTCTCTCTTTCCTCTTTGCTTCCACTGTTTCCTCTGTTTCCTTTATGTTTGATTTGTTTCCTCTTTGCTTCCACAGTTTCCTGTATGTTTCCTTTGTTTCCTCTTTGCTTCAACCGTTTCCTCTCTTTCCTTTCTTTCCTCTTTGCTTCCTCTGTTTCCTTTATGTTTCATTTGTCTCCTCTTTGCTTCCACTGTTTCCTCCGCTTCCTTTATGTTTCCTTTGTTTCCTCTTTGCTTCAACTGTTTCCTCCGTTTCCTTTACGTTTCCTTTGTTTCCTCTTTGCTTCCACTGTTTTTCCTGTTTCCTTTGGGTTTCATATGCCGTCTCTGTGTTTCCTCTTTATTTCCTTTCTGTTTCCTGTCAGTTTGTTTCTCAAGCAGTAATATTCTAGTTCCTCTCCGACTCATATTCTATATAAAGGCTAATATCAGTTATCATTTCCTGTCCTGGTACTAATACTGGTACTTAAATAAGTGAGTACTTCCTGTGTAAAAGTACTGACTCACAATGTTTCACTGTACTTGGAGTCTTTCCAGGAAACTTTGTATTGTAAGAAACTGCAGAAGCACAGATCTGGGGACAGACCTGGGGACAGATCTGGAGACAGCCCTGGGGACAGATCTGGAGACAGCCCTGGGGACAGATGTGGGGACAGACCTGGGGACAGATGTGGGGACAGACCTGGGGACAGATGTGGCGACAGATGTGGCGACAGATGTGGGGACAGATCTGGAGACAGACCTGGGGACAGATGTGGGGACAGATCTGGGGACAGATGTGGAGACAGATGTGGGGACAGATGTGGGGACAGATGTGGAGACAGACCTGGAGACAGATCTGGGGACAGACGTGGGGACAGACCTTGGGACAGATGTGGGGACAGATCTGGGGACAGATCTGGGGACAGATGTGGGGACATCTGAAGGCTGAGTAGTTGCAGGAATAAACAGAACTCACTGGTCTGTGATGGATCCAGAGCTTCAGTCACAAGTGTTCCTCTTATCGTGTTCTTGCAGATAAGAAGGCAGGAGGTGAATCACAGCTGGACGGGAGAGAGGCAGCACGAGGGAGGAGGAGGAAACACGGGGGGGGGGGGGTAATGCTGTGTTTCATCACAGTCAGCAGGCCCAGCGACGCCGTGCATGCTGGGACGAAGAGAATTGGAAGGAGGCGACGCAGGAGGGACCTCCTGAAGAAGAAGAAGAAGAAGAAGAAGAAGAAGAAGAAGAAGAAGAAGAAGAAGAAGAAGAAGAAGAAGAAGAAGAAGAAGAAGAAGAAGAAGAAGAAGAAGAAGAAGAAGAAGAAGAAGAAGAAGAAGAAGAAGAAGAAGAAGAAGAAGAAAAGATAAGATAAGATAAGATAAGATAAGATAAGATAAGATAAGATAAGATAAGATAAGATAAGATAAGATAAGATAAGATAATCCTTTATTAGTCCCTCAGTGGGGAAATTACAGGATTACAGCAGCATCGCTCACAAGTAATAAATGAAGATAAAAAATCAAGTAGTATAAATAGACTAAACAGTAAACAGCAGTAAAAAATGACAGTAAAGAAGAATACAAAATATACCAGTATGTACAGACGGAGTAAAAATGTGAAATGTAAGATAATACTTAAACGTATTGGATATTGCACGGGATTGACAGTAAGAGGACTATTAAATATACCAGTATATACAGGCGGAGGCAGAGTAAAATGTAAAATGTAAGATAATACTTAAACGTATTGGATATTGCACGGGATTGACAGTAAGAAGACTATTAAATATACCAGTATAAACAGGCGGAGGCAGAGTAAAATGTAAGATAATACTTAAACGTATTGGATATTGCACAGGATTGACAGTAAAGAAGACTATTAAGTACACCAGTAAATACAGACGGAGTTAAGTGTAAGGTAAATACTTAAACGTATTTGATATTGCACGTATTTGATATTGCACAGGATTGCACGGATTAGGTATTGCACCAGGTGAATGAATTAAGTGTTCAAGTGTTCATGTCCAGTCCAAATGTTCGTGTTCAAAGTGTTCGTGGTCTCCCGAGAGCAGCTTGTTGTGCAGCCTGACAGCAGCGGGGAGGAAGGACTTGCGGTACCTCTCCCTCAGACACCGGGGATGGATCAGCCGGTGACTGAAGGAGCTGTGCAGAGCTGCCAGAGTGTCCTGCATGGGGTGGGAGGCGTGGCTCATCAGGGATGAGAGCTTCGCCATCATCCTCCTGTCTCCCACCACCTCCACCGTATCCAGTGGACACCCCAGCACGCTGCTGGCCTTCCTCACCAGTTTGTCCAGTCTCCTCCTGTCAGCTGCCGCGATGCTGCTGCTCCAGAAGACCACTCCATAGAAGATGGCTGATGCCACCACGGAGTCGAAGAAGGTCTTCAGGAGTGCTCCCTGCACCCCAAAAGACCTCAGTCTCCTCAGCAGAAAGAGTCTGCTCTGTCCTTTTTTATAAAGAGCGTGAGTGTGGTCAGTCCAGTCCAGTTTATTGTTCAAGTGAACACCCAGGTACTTATACGACTTCACGACCTCAATGTCCAGTCCCTGGATGCTCACCGGTGTCGGAGGAGGGCGTTTCCCCCAGCGGAAGTCCACCACCAGCTCCTTGGTCTTGCTGGTGTTGATATGGAGGCGGTTCCGCTGGCACCATCCTAAAAAGTCCTGGTTTAGTTCCCTGTACTCTCTATCATCATCTGCGGAGATGAGGCCGACGATTGCAGAGTCGTCAGAGAACTTTTGCAGGTGGCAGTTGGCAGAGTTGTGTTTGAAGTCCGAGGTGTAAATGGAGAAGAGGAATGGAGCCAGAACGGTTCCCTGTGGGGCCCCTGTGCTGCAGGACACCCGATCTGACTCACACCCCCGTATCCACACATACTGTGGACGGTTGGTGAGGTAGTCCAGGATCCATGAAGTGAGGTGGTGGTCCACCCCGGTCTGCTCCAGCTTGTCCCTCAGAAGCAAAGGCTGGATGGTGTTGAAGGCACTGGAGAAGTCGTAGAACATGACTCTCACAGTGCTTCCAGTCTTTTCCAGGTGAGAGAGGCATCTCTGCAGCAGGAAGATGACGGCGTCATCCACCCCGATGCCGGACTGGTAGGCAAACTGAAGAGGGTCCAGGGATGAACTCACCAGAGGGCGGAGATGGGCAAGTACCAGCCTCTCCATGGTCTTCATCAGGTGGGATGTCAACGCCACCGGCCTGTAGCTGTTGAGGTCCTTGGGCCGCGGGTTCTTTGGTACCGGTACCACGCAGGACGTCTTCCATAGCTGTGGTACTTTCCCCAGCCTCAAGCTCAAGTTGAATATGTGCTCCGCTATCCCGCACAGCTGGTCTGCGCAGGATTTGAGGAGCCTTGAGCTGATGCCGTCCGGACCCGTGGCCTTCCTCGCCTTGATCCTCCTCAGTTCCTTCCTCACCTGGTTGAGGGACACTCGGGGGGGTGGGGTGCTGTGTGTTGGAGTGGGGAGGTGTGGAGGGGAGCAGAGTGCTGTGGGAAGGGGGGAGGTGGAGGGGGGATAATAATCCACAGGGGATGCAGATGATGGGGGTTGCAGCAGCAGGGAGGTCTGGGTGGGGGGAGGGGTGGATGGCTGGTCAAACCTGTTAAAAAATAAGTTCAGCTCATTCACCCACTTTTGGTCCCCCTCAGGCTGTTGGTTGGGCCCCTTGAGCCCAGAAATCGCCTTGAGGCCCTTCCAGACCCCGACGGTGTTATTCTGCTGCAGCTGGTCCTCCATCTTCATCCTGTAGACATCTTTCCCCTCTCTGATCTTCATCCTCAGCTCCCTCTGCACAGTCCTCAGCTCCTCCTTGTTGCCAGATCTAAAAACCCTCTTCTTCTCCTTGAGGAGGGCCTTTATCTCCGGAGAGATCCAGGGTTTGCCATTTGAGAAACACCGTACAGTCCTGGTGGGTACGGTGTTCTCAACACAGAAGTTAATATAGTCCGTGATGCAGTCGGTGAGACCGTCGATGTCTTCCCCATGGGCATCACTGAATACCTCCCATGCAGTTGTCTCAAAACAGTCCTGCAGAGCCTCCTCGGCTCCATCGGTCCATCGTCTAACTGTGCGGGTCACAGCTGGCTGCTTCTGTGCAAGAGTTGTGTACACAGGCAGGAGGTGCACCAGGTTGTGGTCAGATCTGCCCAGGGGAGGGAGAGGTGATGATATGTATGCCTCCTTGGTGTTGGCATAAAGAAGGTCCAGAAGAAGAAGAAGAAGAAGAAGAAGAAGAAGAAGAAGAAGAAGAATTCAGACTGAACGGAGAGAATATTTAATATTCAGCTTCTGTCCCACTGCAGGATATGAAAAGTCATATTTCAGCGATGGATCTCAGTTAATCCGATCATGACAGCAGGAGGTTGATCAGTCGCAGGAGGTTGAGTATGAAATGAGAAGATGTCGGGCTCTGCTGCTGCTAGCGTGGTATTTTACACGTCGTCCGTAAAACGTCTGAGGACGAGACGTAGCAGAACGACGGTAACAACGAGGCCTAAAATATATCATCATTTCATAAAGAAATGTTGTGATATCGGGTTATTTATTGACACAAAATGAGCCACAATAGCTTCCATTGGTGGTAGACACGCGTTAAATGAATCCACGTTAAATAGAGTCAGAAAGAGGATTTGTGGTGGGCGGGTTTAGCTGGACGGGTCAAACAAACAGGAGACTGGTGCTAGTAGGAAGCTATGCTAGCTACGCGTTCCCTGTGAGAGCCCATTGATTGAAACAGACAATGTGCTGACAGGTTAGTTTAGTTCGTTAGTGCTTTAATAGTTGTGCTAGTTTTTGCTGAACCTCGGTTCACCTCCATATTTATGTTATTAAGTTTGAGTTCTCATTGTTGCAGAAAACAATCACCTTCGTTCTTTTCACTTAAAGAAAAGCCTTCGACACTTTCAATCATCGAATTGTCCTGTCAATGAATCTCGCCCCTATAGATGTTCTTCAATACATCAATGAATGAACCACTGTCTGCACTCTGGTGTCCCACAGAGCTCTGTCCTGGGCCCACTGTAGTTTCTCTTCCACGTAACATCCGAATGTATGCAGATGACTCTGTCATTTATGTAACGTATTATTACACAACTCACAGTGAAAACACTCCGTGTGTACATGAAATCATTCCTTTGAATTTACTCAAACTACTTTAAATACATATAATACAATGATATGTTTAATTAACATAATGTTGTATCACATCAATAAATACACATTAAATCTGTTTATATACAAATGTAGGCATCAAATGACTTAAAAGGTCTGTTAAGAAGAGTTTAAAGGGTTTTAACAGACTCACCAATCACCTCACTCTGCAGGAAGCTGAACTGACCCTGAATCAGTGTGCGCGCACACACACACACACACACACACACACACACACACACACACACACACACACTCCGTGGTCTGTCAGCACCAGATGTAATTATAGATATAGTAACTCTCTGCTTTGTTCTTTATCAATATCTAACAAACACTTTGACACCTCTTCATCATCTTATCAGCTGCTGCTCGTCTTCCTCTTCGTCCACTGAGGAAGACGAGCTCCATGTTTCTTAACTCTTCTTCTCTCCACTGTGTTAATGCTGCACATGTGACGCTTGTTATTAATTCAGAATTCATCAGTCATGTTGCATGAGTTCTTTGTGTCATTGAATAAAGAAGAAGCTCCACCGCGTTAAACGTCTTCCTCTCAATCTGCCGCTTCATAGAAGTACAAACACACTGAAACACAAGAAGTCTTCTTTGATTTACAGATGTTTAGATTCTATCATGAAGTTATTCACAACAGAAGAACATAATGTTACACGTCAACAGAGGAGTGAACTCTGAGCTCTCAAACAGACCAGTCAACGAGGTGGGAGGAGCCAACCAGTCAACGAGGTGGGAGGAGCCAACCAGTCAACGAGGTGGGAGGAGCCAATCAATCCAATCAGTCAACGAGGTGGGAGGAGCCAATCAATCCAATCAGTCAACGAGGTGGGAGGAGCCAATCAGTCAGCGAGGTGGGAGGAGCCAATCAATCCAATCAGTCAACAAGGTGGGAGGAGCCAATCAGTCAACGAGGTGGGAGGAGCCAATCAGTCAACGAGGTGGGAGGAGCCAATCAGTCAACGAGGTGGGAGGAGCCAATCAGTCAACGAGGTGGGAGGAGCCAATCAGTCAACGAGGTGGGAGGAGCCAATCAGTCAACGAGGTGGGAGGAGCCAATCAGTCAACGAGGTGGGAGGAGCCAATCAGTCAACAGAGGGGAAAATAACAACAGGTAGAGATTCAGAACTCGTCTGGATTTGATTTCACGAAAATGTCTGATTATTTGTTCTAATAATAAATAATGATTTGAACACGTAAACACTCAGTATGAATGTAAATAAAAGAGCATGAAGAAGAAGCCTCATCTGTTTTTGTTGGGTTTCATCATAAGTGTGTCATGTGGACCCACATGGTCCTGGTCTCAACCCTTCAAAGTCTCTGGTGTTGGTTCCGATGTGGTCTTGGTTTAGGTGGTCTTGACAACAACACTGGGGTCAGGTTCACTTGATGTCTGGACTTAATCTTCTTTATTGTTCATTAAATGAAGAGTCGACAGATAACTGTCAATCAATCCATCAATTGTTTTCAATACGACATTAACAAATAATAATAAATAACAATAACAAATAATAATATTAATAAATAATAATAATAACAAATATTAAATAATAATAGTAGTGTGTGTGTGTGGTGTGTGTGTGTGTGTGTGTGTGTGTCAGTAATTAGTGAAGTGCTTCTGATTAACTAACTTCTTTTATTTGACACCTTTGCAGCGGCTCATATTATGGGATGTTTGATTACAGCAGGAATCAATCAGAGGGTCTGAGGGTCTGTCGCAGTGCTGCAGAGCTGCTGCTGCACCGCGGTGTCATGACAACACGGGGGGCGGGGGGACAGACGGGGGGGGGGGGGACAGACGGGGGGGGGGCCGATAGAAGTGAGACTCTGCAGCAGCCTGTCAGAGCAGCAGGACGGCAGATTAATGTCTCGACCTTTTTGCAGCTGCAGCAGCAGAGATTTCAACACATTTATGATCATTACTTCCTGTCTCCTGTAGCGACGAGGAGACGAGGGACGAGGAGACGAGGGACGAGGAGACGAGGGACAAACCGCAGACACAAACTGTCCTCGTCCAGGTCGGGGAGCAGGAACAACTTTCAGCACCGACAGATGTTTTAGAGACGAGGCTCATACTGCTCTCTGATTGGCTGTCATGTGTCTCACCTTCAATGTTAGATCACAGGTAACCCTAGCAACAGCACTGGTGTCTCACATCGCCTCATTCCTGGAAGGTCTTCAAAGACTCCTTCACCCCCCCCACAAGAACCTCCAAACGCGTCCCCCAGGACCCCTGGAGCCTCTTCGAGGACCCGTCAAACCCTCTGACGGTCTCCAGCCTCTTCACAGACATCAGGACCACGGCCTGCTCCGGGCCCTCTAGGACCTCTCTGACCTCTCATCACATCTGGATGAAGATTGTTGTCCAGCCTGAGGCTCCTCCTCCTTCCAACAGCTTCTCTTCTGACCAACGTTCTCCAATAGAGTCGCTTCATCTCTGTGCTGAGCTGAGATCTCAGGACAGAGACCAGGACAGAGACCAGGACAGACCATGATGTTTGATTCTTATAAAGTGATCTGTTCATTCATATTACGTGATGTGATTCATGGATATGCATTGATGAAGGCTCCTCAGCCCTCAGCGTTGTTGACTTCCTGTTAGCTCCTCACACACACACGACTTGGATTCAATGATGTCATCAAACGCTTCTTCTCAACGTTCCACATGTTGGACTCGTCCCGGGAGGACACATGAGCCGTGAAGAGACAGTTTGTCCACGAGACGCCCGGCGATGTTTAATCAGCACCTGATGGTTCATGTTGCTCATCAAGCTGTCAGAGGAGGCGTCGGAGGAGGAGTTAGAGGAGGAGTCAGAGGAGGCGTTATTTTCATTATCAAGTCTAACTGTTTTTAACTGTTTTTTAACTTTTCTTCAACTTTTTTTCTTTTTGCTGGCGGATTCGTGGGCCACATAAAATGACGTGGCGGGCCGGATGCGGCCCGCGGGCCTTGAGTTTGAGACCCCTGCTTTAATGTGTCCGCTTCACGTCTACATCAAGGCTTCCAGGCTTCCAGGCCTTCAAGGTGGGCCGACCTCGGCTCCTCTTTCCGGCTAAATGTCAGACTTGTTACTGAAGAGAAGGTTTAAGGAGGACGAAGAGACAGAGTCAACCCTCAGGACGGGAAACGTGTTTCATTCCATCCTAAACACAGCTGTCGTAGGCTAGCTCTTTATGCTAAGCTAACCCACACAGACAGAGTGTTTCCTGAGCTGCTCCTTTAATGAACTTCTTACAAAACGATCCTGTGATGAGAGGAAAGCAGAGTTCTCCTTCGTTAGTGGAGCTCCACTGAACCTGAAGCCTTCAACATAATTAAGACGAGTTTCTCAGAGACGGAGGAGAAGAAATGGATGTAATTAAAAAAGCAGTGACATAAAATATTACAGCCGGAGACCAAACTGGGACCAGTTATTAGAAAGAGACGCAATGAAAGTGACAAAGATCAGCTGACTCAGCACTTTACTGATTCATAGACCGTGAGCCTCACTTCCTCCAAATGTACAAGTACTACTAAAGTACATGTGTAGCTAGTACAGGAAGTAACCAGACCCCTACTGAAGTACAAGTACTACTAAAGTACATGTGTAGCTAGTACAGGAAGTAACCAGACGCCTACTGAAGTACAAGTACTACTAAAGTACATGTGTAACTAGTACAGGAAGTAACCAGACCCCTACTGATGTACAAGTACTACTAAAGTACATGTGTCGCTAGTACAGGAAGTAGCCAGACCCCTACTGAAGTACAAGTACTACTAAAGTACATGTGTAGCTAGTACAGGAAGTAACCAGAGCCCTACTGAAGTACAAGTACTACTAAAGTACATGTGTAGCTAGTACAGGAAGTAACCAGACCCCTACTGAAGTACAAGTACTACTAAAGTGCATGTGTAGCTAGTACAGGAAGTAACCAGACCCCTACTGATGTACAAGTACTACTATCTGTGTTCTACCTGGATGATGAGAGAGCAGCTTTACTGTTTTGTAAGTGAGCTAGCTTAGCTTTAGCATTGGTATCTCTGACATTCACTGATGGGCGAGTAGCTGAAGGGTTCTTTGAGAGGAACAGCTGCTCTCGGTGCTCAGTGGTAACATCTCAGAACCAATAATCACTTTAACAAGCTAATAAAACCGCCTTTTATTATCTCAATATCACAAAGTCAGACCTTTAACACTCAGACGGATACCGAAATACTCACTCACGCTTTCATATGCAGCTCAGTAAGAAGAGGAAGAGGAGGAAGAAGAGGAAGAGCTTCATAACAACAGCAAACACTTGAGATTCTAATTTAATTCATTCTTCATCAGATCTTCCTGCAGGACTGACAGCTCTGTTATTCACTCCATCCATCATCAGTGTGACATCATCACACAAATCATCATCATCACCATCATCATCATCACTATCACCATCATCTGTCAGCCAAACTTCATTTAGAAAGCTGGTGAAATAATGATCATGGAGGACGGAGGAGATGAAGAAGCACACACACACACACACACACACACACACACACACACACACACACACACACACACACACACACACACACACACACACACACACACACACACACACACGCACGAAGAGAAGAGAAACAACAGACTCACTGTTTCTACTTCATTGATCAGATTGAATCCTGATATTAGAGAAAATAATCAAATAAAAAACAAAAAGAGGTTTTTATGCAGATGACACAGTTGTATGTGTTGACAAGATGGAATCCTAAAAACATAAAGTTCTGAGGGTCTAGAACCAGCTGATGGAGCTTATTATTCATTAGATGATCATATGAACGTGAACATTGTCTTTTCATTTTTATTATTGCATCAATGAAAACAATCGACGTGTCATTCTGTGAGTTGAGATGCTTCATTTGGACTAAAACCTGCAACTAAGACGTATTTCTGTTCCTGTTCTGTACATCAGCTCCTGATCTGATCAATTCATCATTCACAATAATATACTACTTTCTCACAGTCTAATGTCTCGTCTTCAAATGTCCAAAACATTCTGTTTAATATCACATACAAAATGTGCATTTGTACTATTTGTGCTAAGAAGAATGAATCTGAGTCAGAAGAAGTTCTTCTGGCAGCAGATTCACCAGCTGACGGAGATATCGACTTCATATTTGTTTCAATTTGTGTTTGGAGAGAATCATGTGACCTCATTCTGTCTGCAGATAAACTTCAGCTGAGACCAGAGAAAGGTCACCACTCTGCTCTTCATCAGGAGGAGGAGGAGGAGGAGGAAATCAATACTGTGGTTGCAGGTTTCAATTCATTCAACAACAACATGGATGAATTCTTCCACATTTGCCGCTCTTATTACCTTTCTGCTCGCCAACACCGATATCAGTCACAGCTCATTAGGGGAGGAGCTTTTATTCTGAAGGAAGAGAGGGAGCTTTTATTCTGTAGGAAGGGAGGGGGCTTTTATTCTGAAGGAAGAGGGGGCTTTTATTCTGAAAGAAGGATCAGAGCTTTTATACTGAAGGAATAGATGGAGATTCTATTCTGATTTATTCTAGTCCAGGGACCTTCTGCTGTCTCCTTGCCATCAGGCTCTCTGTCTCCTGGGAGACGACTTCAGACGGACATTTTAAAGAGCACGGATGATTGACAGCCGTCTTCTTCTCTCTGCACTTATAACTCACGTCAGGACTCGTTGACTTAAAACTAAATAAAATATCTACTGATTAATAAATGAAATCTGCCGGGAGCAGTAATCTGCATATGAGGCGTGAATCATCACTTCAATTAAAAACATTTCGTTTCGTTAAGTCGGTCCGATGTCTCTCATTTCTTTACGGCTTCTACAGAATTAACTGGTCACAAAAAATCTGATACACGACTCTTATTTTCAACTTACGTTTCATGTTTTTTGGAGAAGGAATGGGGCTTTTATACTGAAAGAAGAGATTGAGCTTTTATATTGAAGGAATAGATGGAGCTGGTATGAAGGAACCCTAACCGGCATTCGATTTTTTTAAAGGAAGGTTAATAATAGCAGCATGTTTCATCAGCAGTATGTTTCATCTGCAGCATGTTTCATCAGCAGCATGTTTCATCTGCAGCATGTTTCATCAGCAGCATGTTTCATCAGCAGCACGTTTCATCAGCAGCACGTTTCATCAGCAGCACGTTTCATCAGCAGCACGTTTCATCAGCAGCATGTTTCATCAGCAATATGTTTCATCAGCAGCATGTTTCATCTGCAGCATGTTTCATTAGCAATATGTTTCATCAGCAGCACGTTTCATCAGCAGCACGTTTCATCAGCAGCACGTTTCATCAGCAGCACGTTTCATCAGCAGCACGTTTCATCAGCAGCACGTTTCATCAGCAGCACGTTTCATCAGCAGCACGTTTCATCAGCAGCATGTTTAGCATTAGAGTCTGAGGCGTCTCCATACGAGTCTCTGTATGAAGACGTCTTTATTCCCTCCCGTCAATAATAATGCTCTGTGAACCGTTAACACTCTCATTCATCTTTCTTTTATCTTCACCAGCGAGGGACGTTAAAGTGTGTTTCTATTCCCCATGAATCCTCTGATACGTCTCTCACACACTGTGGAAGATCTGCAGGATTAAAAAACATCACGTCTCTGTTGAGAAATAATGTTTCTGTTTGTTTAACTGCAGAATCACAACCAGGATTTATACGTCCGTCCTGTTCAGACACTTTCCATCCTTTTAGTTTCTCCCTCCGAGGCTCTGTGAAGCGTTCAAGGAGCCAAAAACTCTTTTAAGAAGTCGTTGACCAAACAGTCTCCCCCTCAGGGTCCATTAGTGGCTCTTCTGGAGCTTTCTATCCAATCACAACATCTTCCTCAGCGGTGTCATCAGGTATTCTGTTTGACAGCAGACGAGCATCCATCAGTGGAAGAAGACAGACCTGCATGACGCCCGCCCCCCAACCAGACTCTGCAACTTTCTGAGAGTTCAACAAAGATGGCGACGGCCAAAACAACAAAGACGACGACGGCCAAAACAACAAAGAGGGCGACGGCCAAAACAACAAAGACGACGACGGCCAAAACAACAAAGAGGGCGACGGCCAAAACAACAAAGACGACGACGGCCAAAACAACAAAGAGGGCGACGGCCAAAACAACAAAGAGGGCGACGGCCAAAACAACAAAGACGGCGACGGCCAAAACAACAAAGAGGGCGACGGCCAAAACAACAAAGAGGGCGACGGCCAAAACAACAAAGACGGCGACGGCCAAAACAACAAAGACGGCGACGGCCAAAACAACAAAGAGGGCGACGGCCAAAACAACAAAGACGGCGACGGCCAAAACAACAAAGACGGCGACGGCCAAAACAACAAAGACGGCGACGGCCAAAACAACAAAGACGGCGACGGCCAAAACAACAAAGACGGCGACGGCCAAAACAACAAAGACGGCGACGGCTTTTTTTTATCCAATCACAACATCTTCCTCATCAGGTATTCTGTCTGACAGCAGAGGAAGGAGACAGACCTGCATGACGCCGCCCCCCCCCCCCCCCCCCAACCACTCTGTGCAACTTTCTGAGCGTCAAATCAAATACTTGCATTCGTTCATTTCACAGTTGGATTGTTTTCCCTGTAATCCTGTCGTTCTGTGGGAGAGAAAAACTAAATCCCTTTTATTGTAATTCATTCAGGACTTTTGACTCGTGTTGACTGAAGCAGCAACAGCAACCAGTTCACAGACAAAACCACTTTGACTTTAACAGGATGAAGAGCTCCTCCTCCTCCTCCTCCTCCTCCTCCTCCTCCTCCTCCTCCTCCTCCTCCTCCTCCTCCTCCTCCTCCTCCTCCTCCTCCTCCTCCTCCTCCTCCTCCTCCTCCTCCTCCTCCTCCTCCTCCTCCTCCTCCTCCTCCTCCTCCTCCTGGGTCAATCAAATAAATGGTTAACTTGTTAAAATGATTATAACTCCTCCTAATTCATCTGTGATTAAAATCACTTTAGTTTCTGTTCAAGTGATAAAACAGCGACACTGCTTTGAGGGCTGAGCTGAATATCTCAACTTGGTTCATAATGAGGTTAGATCTCATCACAGAGCAGCATCGCACTGAATGACAGAAAGAAAGATGGCGACAGTCAAAAACCTGTCCCAGGTGTGTGTGTGTGTTGAGTTAGAGGCAGTGTGCAGTGGATTCTGGTGCAGGACATGTAGGATTGTAGCCGTGTAGTAGTGTAGCAGTGTTGTGTAGTAGCGTAGTTGTGTAGTCGTGTAGTTGTGTAGCAGTGTAGTTGTGTAGCAGTGTAGCAGTGTAGCAGTGTAGTTGTGTAGTCGTGCAGTCGTGTAGCAGTGTAGTTGTGTAGTCGTGTAGTAGTGCAGTTGTGTAGCAGTGTAGCAGTGTAGCAGTGTAGTCGTGTAGCAGTATAGTTTTGTAGCAGTGTAGTTGTGTAGCAGCACTTAACTGGTTTGAATCCTACTTGAAGGACCGAGAATACTTTGTGTCTGTAGCTGATTACACATCAGAGCTGACTAAAATGACATGTGGTGTTCCCCAAGGTTCAACACTGGGGCCTCTTCTGTTCAACATCTACATGCTTCCACTAGCTCAGATTATGGAAAACAACAAAGTGTGTTATCATAATTATGCAGACGACACACAAATCTACATAACTATGTCACCAGGGGACTATAATCCCATACAAGGGCTGGGTAACTGCATTGAACAAATCAACAACTGGATGTGCCAGAATTTTCTTCAATTAAACAAAGATAAAACAGAAGTCATTGTTTTTGGTACCAAGGACGAACAATTGAAAATCACCGCTCAGCTTCAATCACTGATGTTAAAACCCACAAACCAAGCCAGAAATCTAGGTGTAGTTATGGATTCAGACCTCAACCTGAACAGCCTCATCAAGACAATTACAAAATCAGCCTACTATCAGCTGAAGAATATATCAAGGATTAGAGGACTTATGTCTCAACAGGATGTGTAAAACTTGTCCACGCATTTATCTTCAGCAGACTGGACTACTGTAACGGTGTGTTTACAGGTCTCTGTAAAAAGTCCGTCAGAAAGCTGCAGCTGATTCAGAACGCTGCAGCTCGAGTCCTCACTAAGACCAGGAGGTTGGATCACATCACCCCAGTTCTGATGTCTTTGCACTGGCTTCCTGTCCAACAAAGAATTGACTTTAAAATCCTGCTGTTGGTTTACAAAGCACTGAATGGTTTAGGGCCAAAATACATCTCTGATCTGCTGCTACCTTATGAACCATCCCGACCCCTCAGGTCGTCTGGGACCGGTCTACTTTCTGTTCCCAGAGTCAGAACTAAACATGGAGAAGCAGCGTTCAGTTTTTCTGCTCCACATATCTGGAACAAAGTCCCAGAAAGCTGCAGGTCTGCTGAGACCCTCAGCTCCTTTAAATCAAGATTGAAGACTTTTCTGTTTGCTGCTGCCTTTAATTGAACCACACTCAATTAATATATTAATCTATTTCCTGCATTTCTGCATTTTACTACTGCATTTTATTTCTTACACTGTTTTTTAATGTTTTAATGAATGTTCTTAATTGTTTTTAAATACGCTGATGTGAAAGGAGTACAAGTGGAGACTGCACAATTATAACGGTATTTCCTTCGGGACCAAGCTCGTGCCAGGCACACACTAGAAAACAAAGATCCATAGGTGGTTTGTGTGTGGGTTGACAGAATTGGCAGTGTAGAGGTTTGAGTGCAGCGTAGATGATCTCTGGGAGACATCGATTTTTAATGGTTTTATGAATGAATGTTCTTAATTGTTCTTAAATCTCCTTTTCTTTTGTCTTATGTTTTGATGCTTTTAATGGTTTTATGTGAAGCACTTTGAATTACCTTGTTGTTAAAATGTGCTATACAAATAAACTTGCCTTGCCTTGCCTTGTAGCAGTGTAGCAGTGTAGTCGTGTAGCAGTGTAGTTGTGTAGCAGTGTAGTCATGTAGTAGTGTAGCAGTATAGCAGTGTAGTTGTGTAGTCGTGTAGCAGTGTAGCAGTGTAGCAGTGTAGCAGTGTAGCAGTGTAGCAGTGTAGTTGTGTAGCAGTGTAGTTGTGTGAGCAGCTTGTTGTTGATGACATTGGGCTTGTTGAGGGTCTTAGTTTTACTTTGTTTTCTGTGTTGAGTTCTGCAACGTGTTACTACGGTCATCAAACTTTAACTTTCAGCTGCTGCAGATACACTGAACACACACACACACACACACTCTCACATCAATCGTGCAGAAACGAGTGCTGCTGTTTACGATCTTCTTCATCCGGCGGCCATGATGGATTTAGTGCCGATGGGACAAGAAAGGCTCCAAAATTCATCAGTCACACACACACACACACACACACACACACACACACACACACACACAGACCCAGTTAACAGAGTGTAGAAACTGTAGAAATAAATCTCCAGCGCTCAGCTGAGCAGCAACTGGGATCCAAACTGGTTCCAGGTGGACAAACTGAGCCAGCACCTTGATGACATCACAGACCACCTGTGAATGAAACCTGTGGTTTCATTCATGTGTTTTAGAAGAATAACACTAGAATTAAAACAATGCAGATTATCATGTGAATTAGTTTCTGTGATCAACAACCAGCTGTCTCACAGAGACACAAACAACCACATGAACCGGTCTCATGAATATTCAGAGGACAAATCAACCTGCTGGACAATGAATGAGGAGGAGGAGGAGGATGAAGCATCACAGCTGTTTGTGATTAGACCTGACTGACTTACAGATCATCACATCAAGCTTCTGTCCAGATGTTTCTGAGGTCAGAGGAATAATGACTGAGGATGGCTTCTTCCCACTGATATGCAGATGATGCACCGCTCTACATTTGTCCTCCGACGATGCACCGCTCTACATTTGTCCTCCGACGATGCACCGCTCTACATTTGTCCTCCGACGATGCACCGCTCTACATTTGTCCTCCGACGATGCACCGCTCTACATTTGTCCTCCGATGACGCACCGCTCTACATTTGTCCTTCGACGACGCACCGCTCTACATTTGTCCTCCGATGATGCACCGCTCTACAGAAGCTGCTGCTGGATATCAGAAATGTTTTAAGAGCAGAAAAAAGATCCGACTGTTGCGGACAAAAACAAAGATGGCGACGGCCAAATTTGTGATCCTGGAATCAGAGGATGAATTTACAGCGACTCTGATCTCTGAAGGTTTTCATCACGTAGTTTCTAGGTTTCATATCTGAAGAAGCTGCTGCATCATCATTCTGTAACCTTGGGTTTCAGTCGCTCCTCTCCTGGTGGAGAACAGTAACGATGGAACGCTCTGTCC
>CM051709.1:19919666-19992166 GCA_028022725.1 Lycodopsis pacificus
CGTTGTACATCCTGTTGCCCATGTGTTTGACGTAGACCTCCTCACAGGGCGTCTTCGGCCCGTGGACGCCCACCATCAACATGTTGGTGCCTGCAGAGTCGAGACCAGAGACAACGGGGGACATTTTATTATCAGGGACGAAGATGGAGATCAGATCCGAACCTCTGTTGTTCTTTGTTCCTCACCTGCTTGGCTGCAGTCGACCGTGAATGCGTTCTTCTGGCCCACGAAGGCCTTGGACAGACCAGAACCTCTGGAGACCACTTTACTGGCGTCCGAGGAGAACTTGGGTAAGGAGCCGTAGGCCCCGCCCATCGCCGACGTCTTGGAGACGGTTTCTACAAGAACAGAGGACGTCTCGTGCAGACTGTGTCCGCCGGACAGACAAGGCCCTGCAGACATATTCAAAGACACGTCAGGAAACCTCGATCAAATACACCGAAGCTCGCTATAAACTGTCGCTGACGTTCTCAGACAACAAACTCTGCTTGTTCTGGTCTGCATCTGGTCTGGAGTTGGACCACGAAGAGTTAAACCTGTTCCTTTACCCGGTCCAACAGCCACAATACCACAAGTTCACATTCAGATCTGCAGAGCGGACTTCCTGTCGACTAAATGAACAAATTCTAACATTCATGGGACACCTGGTGGTCATGACACCCGAGTATAAAATCCATGAGACATGCTGACTTTCAACACAGCATCATCATAAAACACCAGTCTTCCAATGGATGCCAACCATCCATTTGTCAGCTCTGTGTCCTTTAGATTGGCCCTGATGAACTGTTGGAGGTGTTATTGTAAAGTGTTGAGGAGCCGGACGCTGAAGCAAATAACAACATTTTTGTCCTCAAACAACAATTGCAACAGTGAATATCCAAACTGTCTCAGGAGGCAACTTTAGCATTTGTCAGTGGACCCTAGAAGGAGGCAGCGGACTCAGTTGTTCTGGACGATGCTTCATTTTGTGGCGAGTAAGGACCGTTGGGTAGAGACGGTGTGGGTCTGTTTGAGCCACACCCTTTAGTACCAATACTCAACGAACTACTGAGTACTGGCGCAAGTCAAGCACTACACCAGCCAGCTCCTTTGACCCACCTGAGACTTTGGCCTTGAAGGGACTCCCTACGATGTGCTGGGGTCCTCCATACCTGATGGAGATCAGGTAGCTCCCAGGAGCCATGGGTGTGTAGGAGACCTTGTAGCCCTCTGGACTCTCCTGACAGTCCATCTTGACCTTGGACGGTCCGTCAATGGTCACAGCCAGAGCTCCTGATCCGGCATTACAAATGTTCACACTGAACTCTGACGCCACACCTGAAGAAGGACAACGGCAGGACGGACACCTGTTCAAATCTGTCTTCATTGAGGTGGTTTTATGATGTCTATTGTTTTGTGTATACCTGTGGTTCCTCCCTCCAGTCCCGGTCCGAAGGCCGACACCATGCCGGGATCTCCCACCTGTCCTGGTTCTCCCACTCGGATCTTGAAGGGACTGCCGGGGACGTGGCTGCCGTTGAAACGAACGTCGATCGAATGAACTCCATTTTCTCTCGGGATGAACCTGATGGCATGCTGGTCTGTGGGACACGCGGGTTTTAAATGACAAACATCTCAGTGTGATGTGTTGGAGTAGTTGTTGCAGTAGAAGTTGTGATCTCTGTTCTGTCCTGATTTAGCAGAAGCAGCTACATAGAGTCGGGTGTCATCTGCATAGCGATGAACATGATTATTGGGGACAATGACGTGAAGAGGGAACAGAACAGATTACATGAAACAGAATTACATATTCAGGATATAAAGGCAACTATATTCTGTTTGAGTTAGATAATAAAAGACCTTATGACATTACCTCTACATTTAGTAACATTGAGTATTACTAGAAGCATTTTAAAGCTAACAAAGCTGTACTACCTCATGCACATACATGTACACACCACCCGTCTGAATGATCTTCATATGTAAAGCAGAAAAGAGGAATAAAAGTCATCACTTTCCAGGTCATCAAGATTTTCTGCCAAAAATATATTTTGGTCAAATATTTAAGGTATCTGAGCATCTATAAAGACACCGACTCTGACGATGCAACGATATTGCCGTTGCCTAACACGCCCCTTTGTATTGCTGCTATTGCTGCATTCTAACAGAAGGTCAGTCGTGAAGAGTCTTACCGCTCTCCAGCTCGGTGATGGAACACTCCTCTCTGGCTCCGGAGGGAGTGTGGATCTTAGCATTGATCAGCCCTCTGGCTCCGTTCAGCTGGACAGCAAACGAGGCCTCCTGCCCGACTTTCAGACCCATCTCCTGATGGACAACAGAGAAGGTTTACTGAGCGCTGGTAAAGTCAAGACCATGTGTTGTGTTTAGATCATACATACAATGAGCTAATAAGATTCATTGAATTCCATGATTTTACAGCCAAAAACAAGTTGTTTGAATGAACTACAAGATTTCTTCGCGTTTTACTGATTAAACTAAATGTAAAGAGGCTTTCAGCGTATTTGACGGCAACAGGAAGGTAGCACAGATACATTTACACATGAACACAATCATAATAAAGGTATTGATAGAAGATTAAAACTCTTCATATGTCGGTTCTTGAGGAAACTTCGATCCTTCAACGTGTGCAGCGAGATGCTGGAGATGTTCTACCAGTCTGTTGTGGTCAGTGCACTGTACTTCACCGTAGTCTGCTGGGGGAGCAGCATTGGAGCCGGAGACACCAACAGACTTAACAAACTAGTTAAGAAGGCCGGCTCCATCATTGGCTGTAAACAAGACAGTCTGGAAGAGGTGGTGGAGAGGAGGACACTGAAGAAACTATCATCCATGTTGGATAACCCTGACCACCCTCTGCACCACCTCCTGCAGGGACAGCGGAGCACTTTCTCCAACAGACTGATGCAGCTCCGCTGTCACAAGGACAGATTCAGAAAAACATTCCTGCCCTCTGCTATTAGACTCTATAATAAAACACCTCGGGCCTGATCATTGTCCTGCACATGACAACAACAACGCTACACGGTTGTTGCTTGTTGTTGGTGATCCTTGCTCTACTGTCCAGATTGTTTAGTTTAGTTTACTAGTTGTTACTAGTCTATTCTATTCTAGCTTATTTTTTATGAATCTATTCCTTTCAATTCAATATCTGCTCTGTTATTTTATTGTACTGTAGATATTGTGCATTCCACACTCTGTAAATTGCTGCTGCTTCAAACGAATTTGCCCCTGGGGATAAATAAAGTTTCCATCTATCTATCTATCTATCTTTTGTTGAATCGATGAAGACGACGTGTCCTCACCTGCAGGCTGCTGATGGAGAGGCGGCGGGCGTCGTCGGACAGAGTGGCGACAGGGACGATGAACGGAGAGTCGGGGACGTGTTCGTCGTTGAACTTGATGGAAACCTCGTAGTCCCCTGGAGAGAAAGAGAGCTTTTAATATCACAAGTAAGTCATGGTCACACCTCTCGAACAGATAGCTTAGCATAACTGCGGTGTTCACCAGGGAACCTCTTTGGGCCGGCTTTTGTTTTCAATACACTGCCAAAATGTTACGCATCCCCCTATTTCCACAACCAATGGACAAGATTCCCAAACCACAACAATATCAACCAGTTAATTAAAGAAAACACAGATCCAATAAATAAGCAACAACTAGGATGTGATTCGTTGTGATTTATCTCTAAAGATGTCAGAGTTTCAGTCTTCACAGCAGTGAAGGAGCTTCAAATCATCTCCATCAACTGCTGTAGAGAGTCGGGTCTCGTCTACATAGTGATGAATATTAGCATTGAGTTTACGGATATCTCTGAACAATGACATCATATGAAAGGTGGTGGTACCAGAACTGAGCCTTGTGGTACTCCACAATAGTCACTATTAATAAACGCATCAGGGATTAAATGTGATCTAGAGTCTGAGTCTCACCAGGCTCCTGGACCACGTAGACGACTCCACAGGATCCGTCCTTCCGGTCTTCAAACGTGATCTCGGCCTTACTGGGTCCCTCTATGGCGATGGACAGACCTCCTGCTCCGGCCTCTCTGGTCCAGATACTGAACTCAGCTGGACAACAAACAGGAAGCAAACAAACGGTATCAACAAAATATGAAAGTTTACCGTAAGTTTCACATCATAAATAGTAAACAATCAATGTTAAAAACTCTGAAATATTAATGAGGACGTCATCTTTGGATCTAAACCCACCTGGGATCCCGGCCACTCCTCGGTCCAGCCCGGTGCCTCCTGCTCGGACCTTGTGGGCCCCTCCCTCCCCCAGGGGCCCCACAGTGAACTGGAAGGGGCTCCCAGGAACGTGCTGGCCTCGGTACTTAACGTTCACCGTGTGAGCTCCCATCTCCTGAGGGACGAACCGGACGCTGTAGGAGCTGTTCTCTCCTTTAATGATCTCAGCCTCCTCCGTCTGGCCTCCTGGACTCAGAACCTGAGCCTCCATCTCCTGGTTACCTGTCTCACCTGAGGAGTTTGAGTTATTGTAAATGTATGTCATCCTGAAACGGTTCCATTGATCACATTGAATAACCGTTTCCTGTGAACACACACACACACACACACACCGTCCTGCAGCGGTGGCGGTGGTGGTCTGGTCCCGCTGAACCCGCTCAGACTCTCCCGTCCCAGGAAGTCCCCGAACACGTCCCTGAAGGGGTCCCCCACCTGGGTGCTCTCCTCCACACGGACCTCCCTCTTGGTCTCTCCGGCTTGGGTCTTACTGATCTCCGTCCGCTCCGTCCGGGTGTAGGTGTGGCTGCTGCGGGTGAAGGTCCGGGTCAGGCGCTCCTGAGCCGAGACCATGTGGAACCAGTTCCCTGAAAGCAGCGGGGGGGAGGAAAGAGGAAACGAGGGAGGTGAAGAGGAGGGAGCAGAGAGGACAGGAGGACACAGGTGGAGGAGACTCGTGTCTCACCTGGTATCTTGAGGTTGAGGTCACAGGTGCTGCCGACTGTAGCGATGGACGGAGCCTGACGCCTCCTGGTGATGCTCTCCTTCATGCGGCCTTCACCCAACACCTTCACCGTGAACGGACTTCCTGTTGACACCGAAACATTACGGTTTGTTTATTTACAACCTCGATAGATAATCCATCAAAAGATCATTAATACTCCACAATGCTCCTCCCACATTTACACAGTTCACTGAATATAATGACAATAATAACAATATTAATCATCATAATAATAATAACCAGAATACTAATAATAACAATCATAATAATAAAAAACATTTGAAGACGTTACTTTGAACTTTATTCAACAACAGAAATAAAAAAACTTTTTGTAACTTTTTTATTTTCATTGATGGAAATGAACCGACTACAATTATTTGTTTTCCTGAGAATTTCTGTTCTTTGCTTCTTTATACTTCTACTCATCAGAGTATCATTTATTAGAATAAATAAATACATAAATGGACTCTTCTATCAGAAACTACGCCTGTTTCCTGGTTTTCATAGAAATGGAATGGAACCACCTGGAAGATGTCGATCAATAACCAGAGAGCATGATGGTCCACATAGTTCCTACCTGGGACGTGTTGGTCGGCGAACTTGATGTTGATGATGTAATTTCCAGGTTCGGTTGGACAGTAGGTGACTTTACAGGTCCCGTCCTCCACGTCCTCACAGTTAATGTCCACTTTACTGGGACCCTCAATGGACAAACCCAGACCTCCGTAACCTGAGAGGACAAAATAACAGATGAACTACAGACACCTGTCATCCAATCAAAACTACAAACACCTGTCACCCAATCAAAACTACAGACACCTGTCACCCAATCAAAACTACAAACACCTGTCATCCAATCAAAACTACAGACACCTGTCACCCAATCAAAACTACAGACACCTGTCACCCAATCAAAACTACAGACACCTGTCATCCAATCAAAGCAACACATTTATTCTGACTTATTGTAAGTGTTTTTGACGGTACCTGCGTTCCTGGTGTCCACAATGAACTCTGCCACCTCCAAGGTGTGGCCTTCCACCAGACCCTGACCGTAGACCTTCACCTTACTGGCGTCTCCGATCTCCGACTGACCCACCATGATCTTAAAGGGGCTGTTGGTCACGTGTTTCCCGCTCTTCTTCACGCTCACCACGTGTTCGCCTACTTCCTTTGGCGTGAATGAGATCCCTGCAGACGAGAGGAGCGAGGTCAGAACACTGGAAACTATGTTTATGTGTCTGATTGTTTGTCTGATTGATTGTCTGATTGTCTGTCTGATTGTCTGTCTGATTGTCTGTCTGATTGTTTGTCTGATTGTTTGGGTGTTTGTCTGATTGTTTGTCTGATTGTTTGTCTGATTGTTTGATTGTTTGTCTGATTGATTGTCTGATTGTTTGTCTGTCTGATTGATTGTCTGATAGAACATTAACGTCTCATAATGTGGAACGTCTTTCTGTGTGAAATGTGAACCTTTCCAATAACTGACCGATGTGTCTGTTGGGAAGCCTCTTCAGCAGACACGGCTCCTCGTTTCCAGACGGCGCCCTGATGCTCGCCGTCAGGCTGCTCAGGTCCGTCTCCGTGATCTTCAAGGAAACATCTGTTGCCGTGCCGACGTTAAGCTGAGACATCCTCATGGATTTGTCACCTGGAGATCAACCAAGTGTTACCTCATACGGCTATCGATAGCGACTTACAGATCTTTATTTGAATGAAAATCTTTGAGTGAACTGGTTAGATGACGAGCTAGAGAGGCTGACACGTCCATGCGTTGGTCCGGCTCTAGAGAAACACGGTAGAGGTTCAGTACCGGTGATCTTGGCGGTGAACGGGCTGCCGGGGATGTGCTTGACATCGAACTTGACGATGATGTTATAGTCTCCGGGTACGGTGGGCAGGTAGGACACGGTGCAGGTCCCGTCTTTGTTGTCTTTACAGCTGATCTCTGCTTTAGACGGACCCTCCACAGCCAGAGACAGACCACCTGCAGAGAGAGACAAAACCAATAGAGTCCTGTCATGTTTCAAAATAAAAGTCTTGGAGGTAGCTTAACATTGACCAAAAACTCCAAAGTAGATGTGACTGGAATTTGTTTTACTGTAAAAGGCATGTATATAATTTAGACCTGAAAATGAAACTGAATATCTCTCAAGACAAAATACCTCCTGCAAATGTTTCAAAATAAAGGTCTACATCTTCTGGTGACTTCACGAGAGCTACAGTTACGTACAAATACATTTTGGGTATCGGTGTGTGATGGCACTGATACCTTCTCCAGCGTCTTTAGTGACGATGGTGAAGGTGGCCGGTCGGTTCACGGTGCCATGACTCAGACCGGGACCATACGCCGTCACATGACCGCTGTTAACGGCATCCACGTAGAACTGGAGTGGACTTCCTGTCAAGAGAAAACACAAGGGGATTACAAACATGGCGGTTTGATAAAAGTGCAGAAAGAGTCCAGAACCAGGTCTTATTCATCCTAAAGTCAAGCTGTTTGCTGACGATACTCTACTCTCTGTTCCCAAAGACTGAGACCTCTGGTTGAGATAATCCTTAAAATCCTTTAAGAGTAAATATGTGTCGGGGGGTCACCTGGGATGTGGTTCCCGTCGTATTTGATGTCCATCTCGTGCAGGCCTCGTTCTGTCGGGGAGTATTTCACGGTGACGGTGCCGTCCTTGTTGTCGGTGATGTGAGGACACGCGGTCCGACCAGACGGCATTCGCACTTCACCTTCAGTAGGAAGTCAGACAGGACGTCAAATAGGAAGTCAGGATGGACTATCATGTTGTCTGTTTTGGATCCAGACATCAAACAAAAATATAGAACACCACCACACTGATCCTTTAAAATCTAAAAACAACTAAACTTAATACATATAGATTATTTCAACAAGCAGAACAGATATTCTTTACATCAAATGTTCACGCTCTCACCCGTGATTTCTCCTTTCTGCACCGTGAAGGGAATGACCAGACTGAAGGGGCGGAGCACCGGATCCATCCCGTCCACGGGGCTGATGGGATCATCGGTGGCCTAAACCAGAGCCGGAGGGAGGAGTGTTATGCTGCTCACACACCGGGCGCGTTTTTTGATTGACGCGCGTCGAGATTACATACAAAGTCTATGCACAGACTAAAAGTCTATGCAGCGATTAAAAATCGCGGCGTGCCAGTCTCATCGCTTCTGTGCATAGACTTTGTATGTAATCTCGACGCGCGTCAATCAAAAAACGCGCCCGGTGTGTGAGCAGCATTAGTGTCACCATACTGGGAACTCTGGGATGTGGTCCAGAGAGAGATGGGGGAGGGGGAGGAGGAAGCACAGCAGGACGGTAGAGAGGCTGAGAGCGAGAGCATCACAGATTCAAACTGGTCTAAAACCAGTCAGACAAATCTCCCTTTTTCTCCCTGGTTAATGGTGCAAGTAGAGTCTGAGCTGAGCTGGTTCATAAACACATGTTTGCTGTTGTACATAGTCCCAAACTAATCTAATCTAAAGATAATAAAGAATAATAATCAACAAAAACAATAAACCAAACATAATAAGAAGAAATGAATCAATTAAATAATTTGATATAAAACAAAAAGTATATAAATTAAAAAAATTATTTAAAAAAATATAAAATAAAAAATATAAATACGAATGATAGAATAAACGAATACAATTAAAATAAACAAAAAACGACATATCTAATGAATAAATAAATAATAAGAACAGTTCAATACATAGTGAATAGGTCTTCACTCGTACTGATCTGAAGTCTGTCAGTCGGATGGTAGAAGATTAAAACATGCAGCAGCCAAACAATCAGAAGTGAATCTGAGTCGTTATTGATCTGAATCAGCTCAGTGATGCAGCCAGTGAAGAGGACAGCTTGTGGTATAAATATATACTGTACATATATATATATATAAATATATACTGTACATATATATATATAAATATATACTGTACATATACATATAAATATAAATATATACTGTACATATAAATATATACTGTACATATATATATATAACTATAAATATATACTGTACATATATATATAAATATAAATGTAGTGTAGATGTAATACCCAGTGAGGGGAGAAGCCCACATAGGGAGTGAAGGGCTGCTGTAACTGAAGCTGATCACATGGCTCCTCTATTACTGGGCCGGTATCACTCACCTAACAGGGAACAAGGTAGAGCCTTTAGGGAACACACACACACACACATGCACATGCACACACACCAGTGAATGTTAATGATGGTTCCTGAACTTTTTACACAACCTTTTTCTACAACCAGGTCCAGGTTCCTGGTTCCTGGACTGGTCCCCTAAAGAGAACCTTTTTCTACAACAGAGTAAATGATCTTCAGAGTCCTGAAGAGGTCCACTGGTCCCGGTAGAAAGCTCAGGAACCACTGACCTGGCCTCGAGGTGCTTGGTGGACTCACTCACCACCACGTGGAACGGGCTGTTGGGGATGTTCTCTCCCCCGAACCGGATGGTGATGACATACTTCCCGGGTTCTGGAGCCGTGTAGTAGATATCGAAGGTCCCGTCGGCGTTCTCCACCACGTCCACGTCCAGCTCCGCCCCGTCGGGGGTCGACACCTTGCAGGTAACTTTACCTTTCCCGGCAGCCTTTGCGTCCACGGTGATGACCGTCTCCTCTCCGATCTGGATGGTCGGGCCAATACCTGATCCTGACAAGAGGGACGACCAATCAGGAGGCGAGTCGCGGTGAATCATCTGAACTGTGAAAGGTACGCTGAGCTGCTGCATGAGCAGATGTTTATACAGCGACTCGCATGAAGAAACAGAAGCAACACACCAACAACATGAAGCTCAACTACAGGAATCAACACAACAAATGTCAAATCAAATAAATAAAAATAAGATGAAATAAGATTGAAGAAAACAAAATAAAAAATAAATATGAATTAAAAATCATGAACTAAACACACGAATAACAGCAAAAATAAGAAAATACAAATAATAAAAAATTGACATTAAAATGGACGAAATAGAAAATACAGAAAAATAATAAATCAATGAATAAGAAGCATGAAATGAAATGAAATAAAAATATAATCCTACAAATCCACTCAAGTGATTGCTGATAAAATACATTTGAATTCACTCTTCAGACCAGTTGAGAGAAACTCACCGAGTCCGTGTCCTCCGATCGACACTGTAAGAGAAACAGACACTCAGCTCCCGTCAGCTGAAACACCATCTGATTGGCTGCTGCAGTAAGAGGTGGGCGGGGCCTGACCTGTGACCAGACACTTGCTGGCGTCCCCGGCAGGCAGCGCGTGGATGCGGTACGGCGAGTACGGGATCTCGTCTCCTCCGTACTTGATGGTGATGGTGTAGCGTCCCGTCATGTCGGGGACGTAGGACACCGTGTACGTCCCGTCTCGGTTGTCCCGGATGTTCGCCTTCTTGGGTTTCCCCTCCGGATCCTGGAGACACAGTAAATATATATTAAATAACTCTGAAGTACTAAAACTCCAGTACTGTCCATCAGTGGTCTCCTAGCAACGGGAGACATCGCGAGAGATGGACAAAATAATCTGTTCTGACGTCAATAAAACGTGTGAACGAGCTCATTTATATTCAAGAGGAAACATCTGAGGAGCTTATAAACGTTTAATTACACACGCTTATTTTTACGATTTTAAATTTGTATTATTATTATAGTGGTATTATAGTGGTGTTATTATAGTAGTATTATAGAGGTATTATAGCAGTATTATAGTGGTATTATAGCGGTATTATAGCGGTATTATAGCGGTATTATAGTAGTATCATAATGGTATCATAGTGGTATTATAGTAGTATTATAGTGGTATTATAGAGGTATTATAGTGGTATTATAGTGTTATTATAGTGGTATTATAGTGTTATTATAGTGGTATTATAGTAGTATTATAGTGGTATTATAGAGGTATTATAGTGTTATTATAGTGGTATTATAGTAGTATTATAGTAGTATTATAGTGGTATTATAGAAGTATTATAGTGGTATTATAGCGGTATTATAGAAGTATTATAGTAGTATTATAGTGGTATTATAGTAGTATTATAGTGGTATTATAGAAGTATTATAGTGTTATTATAGTGGTATTATAGTGTTATTATAGTGGTATTATAGTGGTATTATAGTGGTATTATAGTGGTATTATAGTGGTATTATAGAAGTATTATAGCGGTATTATAGCGGTGTTATAGAAGTATTATAGTAGTATTATAGTGGTATTATAGTAGTATTATAGTGGTATTATAGAAGTATTATAGTGTTATTATAGTGGTATTATAGTGTTATTATAGTGGTATTATAGTGGTATTATAGTGGTATTATAGTGGTATTATAGTGGTATTATAGAAGTATTATAGTAGTATTATAGCGGTATTATAGCGGTATTATAGCGGTATTATAGCAGTATTATAGCAGTATTATAGTGGTATTATAGTGGTATTATGGTAGTATTATAGTGGTATTATAGTAGTATTATAGTGGTATTATAGTACTATTATAGTGGTATTATAGTAGTATTATAGTGGTATTATAGTAGTATTATAGTAGTATTATAGTGTAATACATGTATTACATGTACTACATGTACTACATGTATTACATGTACTACATGTACTACATGTATTACATGTAGTACATGTATTACATGTACTACATGTACTACATGTATTACATGTACTTCGTGGCTCACTGGTGTCTGATGATTCCCTCTTTAATAAAATCACTTCTAATCAGAGTGAGCGCAGGAGAGGATCGTTGGTTTTAGGCAGCAAAGAAGCAGAATAAGGGAGTAGGGGAGGAAGGGAGGAGGGGAGACGAGGTGATGGAGAGAGGAGGTCTTACACAGCCTCTCTTACGAATACTGAAGGGGATGGTTCTCTTTACTATGTGAGTCTCCCACACCCTCCTGCCCCAGTCCTCCACAAACACTGAGGCCTCCCGGCTGGACCCGTCCGGACCCTATAAGCCCCGGGGACAGGAAGTGACAATCAGGGGTTCAGAGAGTCAGTGAGACAACAACAGTTCAGAGGCTCCTCATATATTCAGTCCTCAGAGAACTGGATCCGGGTTGTTTGTTGGGCTGAAGCTTCAGATCCCAAACAGACAACACCGTGGTTCAGTAGACCACTACGCTACGATGGAGGTCCCAACAAGTTCGTGCCCCCTATGATGAAGGAATTTATGCCACGAGGACCAAATCAGACACAAGCAGAGCCTAGTGGACCATAGAGGACGGTGTGACCCTTCCTAAAGCAGGACTGGACTCTGGGACTCACCAGGATCTGAACGGTGAGCAGTCCCTCTCCGGCGTCTCTAGCATCGATGGTGAACTCCACCGGCAGACTGGCTGGAACTCCGGACGTGTTCAGACCCGGACCGCTGGCTCGGACTTTACTGGCATCGTGAGCCGGTAACGTCTTGATCTTAAAAGGACTGAGAGGAACCGGATTGGAAGGTTAGACCTGAACCAGTACAATCAGGACTTCTTCATATATGTTTCGGTACCGACCTGCGAGGGACCTCCTGGTCGGCGTACTTCACACAGACCGTGTACGGGCCGTCGGCGGCAGGAGTGTAGATGACGGTGTGAGAACCGTCTCCGTTATCGTTCACGCTGATCGGCTCGGTCACACCTGGAGGGGAACCGGAGTTTAAGAATAAGTTCTATACCTTTTAGAGTTTAAGATAGAAAGTTATGTCAAAAAGACCTTTGTGGACCCTAGAAGACCTGTTAGACCTAGAAGCAGAAGAAGAAGAAGAAGAAGAAGAAGAAGAAGAAGAAGAAGAAGAAGAAGAAGAAGAAAATAAGTTCTATACCTTTTAGATAGGGGTGGGGGAAAAAATCGATCGCAGTATCGTGATATATCGAAGTATCGCGATAATATCGTATCGCAAGATCTCTGGCGATTCCCACCCCTACTTTTAGACTTTAAGACATGGAAAATTAGTCTTCCTCGACTTCTACGAGGGACTTGTTCTGAAGAAGACTTGAGTTCAAACTAACTGAGTTTTGGACTGAAGGGTCTTCAGGCAGACCAGGGTCCACACTGTCTACAACATCTTATTTTCTAACTTGTCATTACAATGACTAACCCTGAAGGAAAGTCGAGACGAAGAAACTCAGGTATAAGAAGACAAGGACGGTCTCACCTGTGGGCCCGTACAGCTGGACCTCCAGGGGGGCCACCCCGGCCTTACTGCTGTCCACAGTGAAGGTCTGAGGGACGTGGGCTCGGACTCCACTTCCCAGTCCGGGACCTGAACACTTCACTTTACTGGGATCCACCAGCTCTCGCACTGGGACCCGAAAGGGGCTTCCTGCAACACGCACAGAGGTTATGAGTCATTGCTGGAACCAGACCAGACCAGACCCCCAAAGAGACTTGGTTCAGACATCACCTGGGATAGGAAGGCCTCCGAAGGTGATGTTGACATCGTACTCTCCAGGAGTAAAGGGGATGTACTCCACGCTGCAGCTGCCATCTTTGTTGTCCTTACAAGACATCTTCGCCTCAGATGGACCCTCAATGGCCAGACCAAGCCCTCCGGTGCCAGCACCTCTGAGGGGGAGACGAGGGGGGAAGGTTTAGACTCTTTGAGACCTTTAGAGCTGTTTGATTGAGATTAAGAGCTGCAGTAAAATCACCTGGTCTCGACGGTGAAGCGGTTCGGTTTGTTAACCAGGCCTTCCTCCAGACCCGGACCGTAGGCTCGGACTCGACTGGGGTCACAACCCTCCGTCACAGACACCCTAAACGGACTCTTCGGCACCGAGACCTCATCAAACAAGACCTCAATCAGATGCAGACCTGCAGACAGACAGACGTTGGTGGGTCGTGTTTTGCTTCATCAGGTCTGTCAAACAAAGGGGTTTGAACGAGACCCTTATGGGGCTACTGGTGGGACTTTAGTCCTCCGATAAAAATACAGCTTATTACTAAATAACAGATACAAATTGATGACGTTTTAAGTAGGAAAATGGTCTGTGTGACTCTAAATGGACCATCATGTACTAAATGAACATCATGCTGTATTGAAGAAGACTTGAAACTAGAGATTGAGACATAAACTCATGTTTACAATGTTTACTGAGGGAATAAATCAAGAGAGAAGTAGAGTCATTTTCTATAGACTTCTATACAACCAGAGGAGTCGCCCCCTGGTGGTCAATAGAGAGAATGCAGCTTTAACACGTGAAGCTTTGACTTCTCTAAAGAACCGGACGTTGTTTCTTGACTCGTTTTTTTCCGTGCAGGGTTTTTAACCATCGACTGTTCGGCCACAAAAACCGACACGTTCATCATGTTTATGTGTTCAACAGGAACTGAATATGACGAGGCCTCTACAGGGAAGAGTATTTCTGTCCCACAATGCACTGGGCTCCAGCATGTCACACATTACTATCAGGGGAAAACCATCTGCTGCAGCTATTAATACCAGCTGCCCCCCCCCCACACAGGCCTCTCCACGTTCATTAAGTTACACCTTCAATATGTTTTCTACCTTCGTTCATCTGTTGTCTGTGTTCATGTGAGCATCACTGAAAACTCCTCAATCTTTCTGATTAACAAGAAAACATGTTGGTTTTGAATCGTTGAATTATTTTCCTTCACGAGAACCACAGGGTCCTTTAACTCAACATCATACTGTGTTGTGGAAAACAACACCATGAAACACCAGCGAAGAAGAAGAAGAAGAACCCTCCAAAGTGATCTGGTTCTCTCTGGTCCCGTCCCCCCTAGACTAAAACCCTGTAGAGCCTCACCGTCTTTGTAGACCGTGTACTCCACCCTGTAGGTCCTGTCCCCCCTAGACTAAAAACCTGTAGAGCCTCACCGTCCTCGTAGACCGTGTACTCCACCCTGTAGGTCCTGTCCCCCCTAGACTAAAATCCTGTAGTCTCACCGTCCTCGTAGACCGTGTACTCCACCCTGTAGGTCCCGTCTCCTTTGTCTGTGACGTAGGCGTCCGTGTTGACGCCTGATGGGTTGGAGATGACGGCTTTGACGAGACTGCCGCCGCTCTTGCAGTGCGCCCGGGCGTCCACCAGGAAGTTGGTGGTCACTTCCCTCAGGACGCCTGCAGAGGACCAGCAAACAAGAGTGACATTTTAATAATAAACAGCCAAAATATAATGAATTCTGAATTTAATCCAAACATTTGACAGAACCTCTGAGAACCTTTATTTTGATTATTTTGGTTAAATGTGATTTAAAACGTTGATCACGTAAAGAAGATACATGTTTAACATGTAGACCCACTTTAGAGAAACTCTGTTTATTATAACTGACTGAAGTCCAGTTAATGAACCAGTTAATGAACCAGTTAATGAACCAGTTAGAGCCTTAAAACTGATCTCAGAACAGCACAGAGCTGTAAAACACATTGATTTAAAATCAAATTGTTTATAACGTTTACTTCAATAACCCAAAATCCATCGAATAAACCCTCACTTATAAATCTACTTATATTATTAATCAAGAGCTTTAAAAATAATAATTTATCTCCAGCTTCCAAAACAAACTGCTTCATTAAATTATATTAAATTATATTAAATTATATTAAATTATATTAAATTTAATTAGTATATTTAACAAGAATGTCTATTCATTATTTATTTTAGGCATTGGTATTTTATAGTGAAAATATGATCTGGTAAATACTTTGAAAAGCAAGTGAAACTAATGTTGCCTTCACATCAAACGTGTCGAAAATTTGACGCGCGTCTAGATTACATACAAAGTCTGCACAGACGCGATGAGACTGGCGCGGTGCGAGTCTGCGATGTCGCGATGAACGCGAATTCGCGACGCGATGAATTCGCGACGCGTTCGATGTGAACGCAGCATTAATCCATCTCATAAAGGACTCTCATAGATTCTGGATTTCATAAAAAAATGATACAAACCACTTTGTAACTGAACCTCTTTCAGACTCACCTCTGGGTTCCACTCCCGGTCCGTGGACCTTCACCCCGCTGGTGTCCACAGCCGGGTTCACCTGTAGTCCGGCGGGGAACCCGGGCACCGTGAGTCCTCCGTACTTTATGGTGATGGTGTACGTGCCGTGGACCTGTGGGATGTAGGTGATGGAGTACGTCCCGTCGCCGTTGTTCTGGACGTGGACTTCGGCTTTGGCTCCGGACTCCGAGACGATCTCGATGGTGAGCTCGGCCTCTCCGGCTTTGGAGCAGTCCACCGTGAAGGATCCGTCCTCGTTGACCTTCCCTCTCTCCAGGCCCGGCCCACTGGCCGTCACCTTTTTGGGGTCGAACTCCGCCTGGACCGCGGCATTGAAGGGGGACCCGGGGATGTGCTGGTCCGCAAACAGGATATTGATGGCGTACTCGCCGGGCTCCGTGGGCAGGTAGGACACGGAGCAGGATCCGTCGCCGTTGTCCTGGCATTCGATCTTGGCCTCGCAGGGTCCCTCCACAGTCAAGCCCAGACCGCCGGTACCGGCTCCCTTTGTGTCGATTGCAAAGGGGGCCGGTTTACCCACAATGCCACCCTGAAGACCTAGACCGTAGGCTCGGACCTGGAGGGTAAACGAGCCAAAGAGATGAGACTAGTTTGGAGCAAGAAACATGGACGGACTTTTGGACTCGGTAGATCCAGTAACCAGTTCACCAAGACCAAGAAAGGTTTCTGAAGACCAAGAGATGTTTACCGGACCCAAACCGGTTTACTAAGACCAGTATTATATAATGACATTCTATCTCAACATCATTCTGAAGGACTTTTGTTTCCTGAGGTCTCACCTTCGAGGGGTCCGGCGGCATGACGCCCTCCACGCTGAACGGACTTCCTGGTACGGGGTTCCCGTCGTAGCCAATGTCCACTCGGTACTGTCCTTCCTCGTTTGGGATGTACTTCACCACGTGTACCTCGTTGGCCGTGCCGGACTCCATCTTGCAGGGCATCGGTCGGCGTGACGGCGAGGTGATCTTGACCTCCAGTCGTCCCTGACCTCCGGCCTCACGAGTGCTGACGGTGAACTCCTCTTCCTTCCCGACATCCACCTCTTTGATGAGCACACAAACACAGAGAGACCAGATTTTAAAAACAAACAATGTTTCCTTTTCATTTGTCATGTAAGTGAATATTTGGTTCCCAACATCACCAGACCTGATTCCTGACAAACTTCTTGAGGAACTATTTTCACTAAATGTTCAGGATTCAAACTGGAGACGATTCTACCTGATGGTACTAGGGGTGCAACGGATCACAAACCTCACGGTTCTTGAGTCACGGTTCCGATACTTTTTCGGATCAGCAAAGAAAAGAGTTTGAGAAAATGCTCCCCGGTGGTTCCGGTAGAAAGTGCCGACTGACGTACTCACTGTTGTTCAAACCCTGAACCTTGACCTTGTTGAGGTCCAGCGGGGGGGCCACGCTGATGTTGAAGGGGCTCGTGGGGATGGGGTCTCCTCCGTGACACACGGTGACGGTCGTGATCCCCTGAGGAGAGATCACACAAAAAGACACGACACAGTGAGCTCTGGATCGTGGTTCAGCTCAGACCAGAACCGATGTTGATCCGTTGGTCTCACCTGCTGAACGGCGGTGTAGCGGACTGTGTACGAGTAGTCGTGGTTGTCGATGATCTCGAAGTCTCGGACCCCGTCGCCTTTGGCCGATCCGGTGAAATGGACCTCGGGTTGGGCTTTACCGGCTCCCTTGGTGTAGATGGTGAAGTGGGTCGGTTTCCCCACTTCAACTCCTACAAGTTACACGTAGAAAGACAAATAAACTGGAGGGATTTATTGCTACTTTTACTTTAGTAAAGCGTCTAAAAACGTAAGTTATTCAAAAGCACATGACACATTATTTTCTGGAGCAAAAACCAACACAAAGACGTCGAAACATGAGCACTAATCACTACATTACTGTGGTTTAATCACGTATTCATGGATCAAGTGAAGTGATTCCAATAGAAGAACACCTTTTACTGAATCTATAACATGGAGCAGAGCTTTCTTCTCTGCAGGATAAAAATCACACCTGAAGTTGGCTCACCTGTCTTGCTGAGTCCGGGTCCTTCTGCTCTGACTTTAGCTGCATCATGGGAAGGATCCACCTTTATTCTGAAGGGGCTGACGGGGATTTCCTGTTGCAACATTTAAAGGCGAGAGGTTCGTTTCCCTGTATCTCATATTAATAAGAAAACCTTTTTTTTTTTACCTGTCTCTCACCTGATCGGCGAACAGCACCATGATGGTGTACTGACCGGAGCCCGGAGGCGTGTACTTCACCGTGAACGTGTCGTTGTCGTTCTTGATGATGTCGAAGTCGATGTCGGCCTCCGCCGGACCGACCACACCCGGAGCACACTTGATCCCGATGCTGACGTCACCTGAAAGGTCACAAGGCTGATAATGAACCTCACAAAGTAACACCACTAAAGAGGATCAAGGACGTGAAACCAGAAGCGGGTCCCACCCTGTCCGGCCTCGCTGCAGTCCACAGTGAAGTACGTGGGCTCGTTGGCCTTCAGGCCAGTCTTCTCCACACCTGGACCGTAAACCTTCACGTTCTCTGGATGGCTGCCTTCTCCTATCGTCACCTGGTTCACACCAAACATTTATTAAAGTGCCATCGACCATCATCTGAAACTACTTTCCATATTCTACCTCCCCACAGTATTCACTGTTGCAGTCTGCTGGGGGAGCAGCAGACTGCAACAGACTGAACAAACTGGTGAAGAAGGCCGGCTCCAGCATTGGCTGCAAACAAGACTATCTGGAAGAGGTGGTGGAGAGGAGGACACTGAAGAAACTATGATCCATGTTGGATAACCCGGACCAGACACAGGAGGACACAGGAGAACATTCCTGCCCTCTGCAATAAGACTTTATAATAAAACACCTCTGAACAGATCATCCTCCACATAACTACACACCGCTACACTGCTGTTTGCTGGGGTTGACTTTTAATTTTTGCACGATTTTTTAATTTTTTCACCTAGGCAGATAATTCAACACTATTCTATTTCATTGTATATACTGCGTTTGTTTTATCTTATATATTCTGATAGTTAATTTGTCATACTCTGTTATTCTATTGTATATATTGTGCATTTTTTAATACTTAATATTTTTGGTTACTCTGTTACTTTGCTTCTTAGTGTGCCTTGCTGCTGTAACATACAAATTTCCCCCTGGGGATGAATAAAGTACATACCCACCCACCCACCCGCCCGCCCGCCTGCCTGCCTACCTACCTACCCACCCACCTACCGACCTACCTCATTCGTTGTATCATCGTACGGAGGCCCTGAGAGGATATCTGATCTAAGTAGTTTTCTCTCCTGTGTTTAAGACTTGAAAATAAGTGAGACAAATAGGTGTTAATGTTTTTATGAGGATCATTTTTCTAAGTTCCTTAAATTTTATTTTTCATCTGTGAAAAAAGTGTTTGTTGTTGTAATATTCATGTTGGCCACAAGGGGCTGAAGTGCACCACTACCTCATGTTCTCAGTAGTTTTTAGTTATTTAGAAAATGAGGTATTTTAGCCCCTTGTGGCCAACATGAATATTACAACAACAAATACTTTTGTTTTCACCTGTTTCCAAGTCATAAACACAGGAGAGGAAACCATCATCATCAGTATTTATTTTTATCACTTGCCTCTCAGAGCCACCGTACATTTTCTGTTTTAATTCATTATTTTTTATATTTTTTTTGTGTGTATTTTTAATCGTTTGTGAAGCACATTTGTTTCACATCTCTTTCTACATCCTTCAGTCTTTGGAGTTCCTCAAGGTTCGATCCTCGGTGAACTATAACTCTGTACTTATTATAGAACTACCGCCGGTACTTATAGAACTACCGCCGGTACTTATAGAGCTACTGCCGGTACTTATAGAGCTACCGTCTGTACTCATAGAACTACCACCTGTACTTATAGAACTACTGCCGGTACTTATAGAGCTACCGTCTGTACTCATAGAACTACCACCTGTACTTGTAGAACTACCGCCGGTACTTGTAGAACTACCGCCAGTACTCATAGAACTACCACCTGTACTTATAGAACTACCGCCGGTACTGATAGAACTGCTGTCGGTACTTATAGAACTACCGCCGGTACTTATAGAGCTACCGCCTGTACTTATAGAACTACCGCCGGTACTTGTAGAACTACCGCCGGTACTGATAGAACTGCCGTCGGTACTTATAGGACTACCGTCGGTACTTATAGAACTACTGTCTTCGAACCACCGACCCGCTCTACCCCGTGTGTTGGTTTACCCTGAAGGGGCTGCTGGGAACGTTGACCTCCCCCCAGGTGATGATGATGGTGTGTTTGATGGGTTTGGTTGGAACGTAAACACAGAGGAAGCTGCTGTCTCCGTTCTCTGAGATCTGGATGTCGATGGGGAAACCTTCTGCGTCCTGGAAGCACACAAACATTGACTGATCTCCACTTGACATCATCCACACATATATAGGTCGACATCTTTGACCTGTGATTGGTCACCTGAGCGTAGAGCTTCAGCTCTCCTCTGCCGGCTCCCTGGGCGTCGATGGTGAAGTTGGCGGGTTTGTTGACGATGCAGCCCAGCGGCTCCAGACCCGGACCGAAACATCTCACCTGAGGACGAAACATCCCACATTCAGCACATCACCGTCTGACGGTAAAAACCTGTAAAAGTCGAGGTTCTGCTCTCACGTTTTCTGGGAAGACGCCGTTGGCGGCGGGGAGGACGTGAGCCATGAAGGGACTGTCCTTGATGTCCTCGTCGTCACAGATCACGTGCACGGCGTAGTCGCCCGGTTCAGTCGGCCAGTACCGAACGTCACACGACCCGTCGCCTTTATCGTCGCACTCGATCTTCGCCTGAGACGGACCCTCGATAGAGAACCCTGCAGATGATGCACGACGAATTAAACACCTCATATATTCTATTTATATTTGTATATATATATACAAATATTTATATCTACGTCTTACAGGTGCAGCTAGAGGAAAAGTCGTGCTATTAAGTTGTGAATAAACTTGAAAGAAATCTGACCACTAGTTGTTGAGATCCTGTACGTTTCTCCTGTTTAAGCCCCTCCCCCTAGCCACCTGTCAATCATTGAGAGCAGCAGGTGAGTGTTTGTGATTGGTACTTTTGTGTGGTTGTGACGTACCGAGTGTTCCCACCTCCGTGCCGATGGCCTCCACCACAAAGTCTGCGCTCTTTCCCACCATACCGGTCTCCAGACCTGGACCCCAGGCCCTCACCTTCTGAGGCCCCGCCTCCTCACTCACCTGGACCTCGAATGGACTGAAGACACACCCACACACATACAAATTATGATCCCATACAGAAATGACATATAACAAACATGTATCATTACGCTACATTCAAAGGTTAGAAGTACAGGAATATGAACAGACAATGTTTTACTCAATAAGAGAACGTTTCCACAGACAACAAATATATCTAGAAGTTAAAGTTAAGTTAAATTCTTAATCAAAATACCATTTTAAACTGTATAAAATGTAGCTGAGTTTGTTTTACATCTATATCCATTCAACCTTAACCATTAAACCTGCATATACCAGCCTAACCCTGTTCCCACGAAACGGCCTTGGTGGGTGCAGCGGCCGACAACATCTGCGAGGGGGGGGGGTGAAGGGAGAGGAGACGAGATAACGCGCATGTATACTCTTTTTGTCTTTTTATTGTTGTTAGACATCCGAACCATCCGTGGGGAAAGAGCTCTATCCAGTCAGCTGAATTATGATTGAAGTGTCTGTTCATTAAATATGTTTTTAATACTTTAAGAAGTTCCATCGTGATTATTTCTCACAAAGGTTTTTTTTCCACCACTATAATAACCATGCACTATAGGTGTTTATTAAATACTTCAAATTGAAAACAATATAGATATAAATAATATAGAGAGAGGGTTGTATTTAAGCGATTCATCATGAGTCATAATGATATATTTTCAGAGTAAAACCTCTGGAGTCCCTCAAGGTTCCGTCCTGGTCCCCAATAATTATCATGAAGCACTAAAAGTCTCCATATGACGGATGAACTGCACCTGTGTGATAACAATACGATGAGCTGAGCGTCTCACCTGCGTGGGATGCCGTGTCCTCCCCAGGTGATGGTGACCACGTACTTCCCCGTCACGATGGGGTAATAGTTACACTCAAACACCCCGTTGTCCATCTCCAGAACCTTCACCGGCTCCTCCAGACCCTCTGGGTTCACACAAAGACGTCAGTGCCACTCATGGTGAACATTAAAGGTGCATTTCAAAGTAAAAGACAGACGTCTGGTGTCTCACTTGGTCCCTTCACGGTGACTTTGAGCTCTCCACTGCCGCCTCCTTTAGTGTGGACTTTAAAATCGGCCACTTCCTTCACCCTCAGACCCTTCAGCTGCAGACCTCGCCCCGACGCCCGGCAGGCGTTGGGGTTACAGGCTGTGAGGACCAATCAGAAGGAGGCAAAGATAATGAAACACTCACTCCTGTTTGTCCTAAAACCAGTCAGCCCAGTCCACTCTGACTCGATGAACGAAGTACAGATTATAGATAAGTATAGATTACGTTAGTCTGGTGGAGAAAATAAAAACACTTATACTTATTATTTTATTTATATATTTTATAATGAACAAAAACACAATACTTATTGTATTTATATATTTTAAAATAAATAAAAACACAGTACTTATTATTGTATTTATATATTTTATAATTAATAAAAACACAGTACTTATTGTATTTATATATTTTATAATTAATAAAAACACAGTACTTATTATTGTATTTATATATTTTATAATAAATAAAAACACAATACTTGTTATTGTATTTATATATTTTATAATTAATAAAAACACAGTACTTATTATTGTATTTATATATTTTATCATAAATAAAAACACGGTACTTATTGTTGTATTTATATATTTTATAATAAATAAAAACACAATACTTATTTTATTCAGATATTTTATAATAAATAAAAACACAGTACTTATTGTTACACACACACACACACACACATACAGTTCATCTGTTAGTCAGCTGATCAGTGCTGAGAGAAGCTGAGGCTGAAAGGAAAAGCAGCAAAGAAACAGATCAGACAGAAGGTTGATGAGGAAACATATACAGAGATATAGATATGTATCGATATGATCAGAGAGAACAGGAAAACACTTTCAGCTCAGATTCACTCAAGTTTATCCAGAAAAAGACTTAATTTACAGTTTTTATGTGAACAGAAGAAAATGCAGAAAAGTGAAACGGAAGAAGAAACCGAGATGATGAAGATGATGATGAATGAGACACTAGTTCAGCTGAATTATAGGTTTGTATCATCACAGGAAGGACAGTGAAGGACTGAAATGACTGAAACGTGTTTCAGAGGATTAAGACAGATTAATAATCTGTTTTTACTCCTTTCTACAATTTCAGACGTCATTTCACACAACTTTGTCTTTTTTTGTTCAATAATAAATAATAAACGTGTTTACGTTTTAGTCTGAATAATCCTTTTGGCATCAATACCAAAACTCTGTTTTATATACTGTAATATATATATATATATATATATAGACAATATATTCTACATAATATTTTGAATACAAAGCCAGATTCAGATTCTGACAGGACGTCAATGTGAACAAAGTAAAAATATTATATTAACGACTCTCAGCCTTGAAGTCACAATGAATCTATTTGTGTTTTCCTGTAATATTTTAAATATTTCGTGAAGATGTTGAACATCTGACTGGATATTCTGACGACGTTGTGAGCAGATGTTTCCTGTTAAATGTTGACTTTTCTGTTGTCTGATTCTCAGAGGTGATTATTTATGAGAGAAGAAGCTTCTCTTAGGGACTCGAGGTGACACTTGGTGAGTCCTTCACTGAAGTCTTCAAACATTTAAAACGATTTCTGAGCTACTTGTTCTGTGAAACATCTCAAACACAAGCTGTCTGAACTCTGATCACATTCTTGGACCCTAAAATCTAATTTACAGGACAGTTTGTGAAAATCTGTCCCGGGACACTAGACCGGACTTTGATAGATTTAGATGTAAAACATACATAATGTCATGTTTGCAGATATTTGGAGGCCTGATAATGAGTCCAGAGAGGACTCCACACATCCACATTCACTCCGTCTCTGTAGAAGAAGAAGAAGAAGAAGAAGAAGCTGTTCAGCAGGAAGCCGGTGCTGCACATGCTGTAAAGCTGGGAGACCCTGTCTCAGAGGGGTCAGAGATGGTTTTCAGTTGAGGTGGAAGGAAACCAGGCGAGCAATAAGGCTCTAGTCACACCCCCACCCCCCCAGCCTGTACTAACTTGGTCGCCTGGGTTTGGGCGGTGTTGGAGGGGGGGCCCTCCTGGTCCGGTCTGAGGGTGGGGTGCGTGCGGAGTGAGGTGCAACCTGCACCGGAGACCCGGGAGGAGGGGCGCTCTGTGAAACTGAAGGAGGGAACAACAGTGATGATACATATGTAGTACAGGAAGGGAGGAGGGACAGAGCACCCCAGACCTCCAGACCAGTACACGGTTAGACCAGCAGGATGCCAGTCAGCAGACTGCCAAACCAGCAGGCAGAGTCCGGTGCTGCAAGTCTAAAGTCACTCACACTTTAGTCAAGTCTAAACTCAGAAGAAAACTCAAAACTCAAAAAAGTCAGAAGTCCGGTCACAAGCCGAGAAAAGGCCAGTCCCAAATCAAGACTGGCAAACCTCAAGTCAAGTTCAAGTACACCAACAGCTGCACCTCCAGTCACCAGTCCGTCAAGCTCCTGAAGTTTGCAGATGACACCACCCTCATTGGACTCATCTCTGGTGGAGATGAGTCCGCCTACAGAGGATGTACTTTCTGAGGCAGCTGAAGACGTTCAACCTGCCAAAGACAATGATGGTGCATTTCTACAGCCATCATCGAGTCCATCCTCTGCTCCTCCATCACCGTCTGGTACGCTGCAGCCACCGCCAAGGACAAGGACAGACTGCAGCGCATCATCCGCTCTGCTGAGAGGTGATCGGCTGCAATCTGCCGTCCCTCCAGGACTTGTTCTCTTCAAGAACCCTGAAGCGAGCAAGAAGGATTGTAGCTGACCCCTCTCACCCTGGACATGAACTGTTTGAGCACCTTCCATCTGGCAGGAGGCTGAGGTCCATCAGGACCAAGACCTCCATCAGGACCAAGACCTCACGCCACATGAACAGTTTCTTCCCATCCGCAGTCGGGCTCATTAACAGTTGTTGTTGATTGTTAAATGTTTGCACCTCCCATCATGTCAGATTCCTTGTATGTACAACATACCACGGCAATAAACGGTTCTGATTCTGAAGTCAAAGAAAGACGAGTCTCAAGTCAGGTCTAAAAAGAAAAGTCCTGAAGTCAAGTTCCAAGATTTACAAGTTCTAAGTCAAGTCAAACAAGTTCTGGCTCAAGTCTGAAGTAAAGAAAGCAAGTCTCAAGTCAAAACATCAAGACTCTGAAGTCCAGGTCCAAAGACCTGAATAAAGACAGTAAGATCCATGTTAAATCCCAAGTCAAGTTCTAACTCAAGTCCAAGTAAAGACAGGAAAGTTCCATTTCATAGTCTGAAGTCAAATCTAAGTCTAGTCCGACTTGATTCCAGGTCTAAAACAGGCTATGACAGAGTCCATCCATCCATAATACCCCAAGTCAAAGACGGGCAAGTCCCAAGTCTCATCCTCAGAAAAGAACCAAGACTAATGAGTCTCAAGTTGAGTCCGAAATCAAATCCAAGTCCTTTCAGACGAGGTCCTCCATTAAAGAAAAGTCAAGTCCATCCAAACATCCAGACCAGCAGAGCATTACATTACAGTCATTCAGCAGACGCTTTGATCCAAAGCGACTTACAATTCAGATTCCATCACATTTCTACACCGTAGGCACTGTACGGGAGCAGTTTTGGGGTTAAGTGTCTCGCTCAAGGACACATCAACATGCGACGAGCAGAGCCGGAGCCGGGCATCGAACCGCCGACCCTCTGATTGAAAGACGGCCCTGCGATCCACTTAGCCACAGTCGCCCCCAGAGCACCAAGAAGACTGAACACAACAGCCCAAAAACCACAACAGCACAGCTTCAGCCACTAAAAACCAACAAGCACCAACTGTCCCATCAGACCTGGACCCAGACTGACCTGCAGATCTGACTGAACTGTTACGTTTTAGTTCTTTAATCAGTCAGTCTGGACGTCAGATTTCAATGTGACACTCGCTCTGATTAGAAAAACATGCATTCGATATTTCAGACTCCAGATTCTGGTTAATTTACAACAAAACTTTAAAGGAACCACAGAGACCGTCCAGAAGGAGAAAAGGGTCTTTCAGAGTGTAAGATGAAACCCACCCTCTGAGACGTGGACGGTGAACGGGCTTCTGGGAATCTGCTGGCCAGCAAAGGTCACGTAGACGGTGTGAGGTCCCTCCAGGACGGGAACATAGGTGCAGCGGAAAATACTGTCCCCTTTGTTCTCCAACACGATCTCCACTGTGTCCCTCCGGCCGTTCGAATCCACAATGATGACGCCCACGTCTCCGGCACCGGCCCCTGGAGGACAGACGCACGGATGGACAAGGAGACTTTCAAACACTGAAGAACGAATGTGATGCTCACTGAAACGACGTCAGACGGACTGAACCTGGATCACCTGCAGTGTAAATATCAAAGTACGTGGGTTTGTTGGCCACGTTCCCCGCCTGCTGCAGTCCCGGCCCGCGGGCCTGAACTCTGGTCGGGTCGCCCATCGCCTTGGAAATGTTTACCATGAAGGGACTTCTGTCGATGTCCTGCCCAGCAAACAGCACCTTCACCTGGGGGGGGGGTGACATAAAGGCCTGTCAGGGTTTCATTACTCCAGTAGAATAAAAGTCACCTGGAGGCTTCTGGTTGTTACTTTTGAAATAAAGTTCTTAAAAAGAAGGCTTGTGAACGTTGACTTGACACAAGACAAAGACAAATAAACGACTTCTTTAACATCACAAACTCATTTATTACTCAGACTTCTTAGTAAGAGTGATATATGATACATCTTCCTACATATGTTCTAACCTCCATGTGGACAAATTTAGTCCTGAGCCAAAAGAGAAGGTTCTCTGCAGAGTAAAACACCTGAGTTTGATCCAACAGGTCATTTATACCACGTTTCAACCAAATAGATGTCGAAGCCACAGGAACTAAACCAGGAACTGAATCAGGAACTAAACCAGGAACTGAATCAGGAACTAAAGCAGGAACTAAACCAGGAACTGAATCAGGAACTAAACCAGGAACTAAAGCAGGAACTGAATCAGGAACTAAAGCAGGAACTAAACCAGGAACTGAATCAGGAACTAAACCAGGAACTGAATCAGGAACTGAATCAGGAACTGAAAGCTTTTTTTGTTTGTTTGTGACTTGGTGAGATCTGAAGACCTGAACCACCTGGACAAACTGGCCTGACACACATCACAGGACCAGACATCATTTAAACATGAGGGTCCTACTTTATGGAGACCCTCCACTTTGGGCAGGTAGACCACCGAGTAGCTTCTGTTCTGGTCGTTGTTAGGGATCACTCGGGCCTGAAGGACACAGAAACACCAGAATTCTCAGCTGTGGTTCACTTTGGTGTGTTTGACTGAATACATATTAAATATTAATAATAATATATATGAGACCGCGTGTTCCCACCTCCTCCGTGTGTCCCTCTGGATCCTCCACGTAGACCAGAACTTCACCCAGTCCGGCTTCCACCGTCTCCACCAGGAACTCTGCTGGTTTCAGGACCACATTCCCTCGAGGCTCCAGACCTGAGACACACGAGAGGAAGAAGACTTAAAGTAGGCAACTCATGGTCCAGCTGAAGAAGACCATGTCGACAGCAGAAAGCCACACAATGAATCACTCAATTCAATTTATAATTTAAATAAGTTTATTTAAGACTATTTAAGACTATTTAATTATTTAAGTATTTAATTATTTAAATGATTTAGCTAATGTTTATTTCACGTCATTCAGGTCTCTGGAAACATTTTACTTTTCAGTATAATATTCAATAAATACTGTTTCTCCATTTGGGAGGAATTTGGGGACTAAATACAAGTAAACGATGATCTAAATATCAATCATTCTCAAATTAATTTATTCATTGTTTAGTCTTCAAACTGCTGGTTTTCTGAGAGCAAATGGCCAAAAACTTGAAACGATCGATCGGTCTTTTCTATGAATCAACTCGTTCATAATTCGGTTCATTGTTTGTGTTAAAAGAAGTTGAATCCGACATGAACTCAGAGATCGGACCGTTCCTGTCGGTGGATTCATGCTCTTTAATAATCACAACCTACGAATGAGAAACAGCTGCTTTTCATTTGAAGGAGATAGAAGTCTTAGACTGGTGGGTTTCTGGAGGTGTCCTCACCTGGTCCGTAGGCCTTGGCCCTCTTCGGGTGCAGCGTCTTGGCCCTTAAGGGGGCCCCGGGCTTGAGCCTGGATTTGGGGAACTGGGACAGGTAGGTCATCACCGAGTGCTCGTCCACGTTGGGATCCACGATCTCCTCCGGAGCGATCACCTGCAGAGACATTCACATATAATGAGTGAGGAAGCGCAGGTTCTTTACCAGGAAGAGGTTTTTAAAGCCCCGCTGAAGTAAAAGCATCAATAACACTTTGTCATTTCAAAATAAAAGTCCTGGTTATGCTGTTCTTTCATCATTATTATGGAGATGTTAAACTCCAGCTGAGCATCGATCTCTGAGCTGATGTTTATTCATGTGCTCCTTTGGCTTTAATTATGAAACATATAATCAGTACATTTATCATTTGATTCCCGGATTATTTGATTCTTTTGACTACTTTCAGGAATCAGCAGATGAGATGTTCCTTCTTTTCGTTTGACGTGTATATTTGCTAAATGAATCATTTATATTCTGAAAATATAAAAGAAGTAAATAATAATAAATGAAACAACAGTAATCTCTGTTGTCTTGTGATTGGTTAGTTTAGTTAGTTAGTTTAGTTGAAGTCATTTATCCTGAGAGTGAACAACCTTCAGACATCAGACGAGACGAGATGAAGGAGCTTATGAACTGTTGTACAACGTGCTCATCAATCAGAATGTTTTTAATGTTAAAATAAGAGTTTGTTAGTTCAGATATTCCTGAATCTTCTCTGTGATTGGTCTCTTGTAATATTTGTGGGCGTGGCTTCATGGTGCAGGTGAACGTTACCTGAGGAACTCCGAGCCAGTCGTCCGCCTGCTGCATGGCCTCTCTGGCGTTCTCCACCGGCTGACTGGGGTCCCAGTTCTCCCAGTCTGGACACAGACCTGAAGGCAGCACAGAGATTACTGAGTCTAATGTTCGGACTCATCAATGACGCATGACTGACCACTGGGTCCTGGTCCTGGACCTACCAGGGGCACAGTTGTCCACCAGGGCTCCCAGTGCCTTGCCGTCCCTCCAGTCCCGGTGGAAGTTGGTGATGGGGAGCTGGGGAACCTTGTTCTGGATCCAGCCCAGCAGCCGCTGTTTGGGGGTCAGCTTCTTGGCGTCCTCGTCGTCCTCGTCCTCCCACATGGGCATCGAGATGGAGTAGTGCAGGATCAGGGTCCAGATCAGCCCCAGGATCAGCTTCAGGTTCCCGTCCACGATGGCTTTAGAGTCTGGGAGACGGGGGGGGGGGGGTGGGTTAGTTAGTTTAACCTCTCAGTTAACCAGTAACATGGTTACCAGCTCTTTTATCTGCCGGCCAATAAGAAGAAATACGTTTGCTGGTTTAAAAGGTTTTTCCTTCGACCCGGTTTCCTGCTCGCCAAAATAAAAGCTCACAGCTTCACGTTGTTTATCTTTCAGCTGATTTTAATGTGAAAGTTTCATCCAATAACAGCAGAGAGGTTCAGGATGATGTCATCCAACCCCCGGTCTGAAGCAATGAGGTCACTTTAAATAGGAAACACATTCTCTCTCTCTCTCTCTCTCTCTCTCTCTCTCTCTCTCTCTCTCTCTCTCTCTCTCTCTCTCTCTCTCTCTCTCTCTCTCTCTCTCTCTCTCTCTCTCTCTCTCTCTCTCTCTCTCTCTCTCTCTGACCATAAAGCAGGGTGTGCTTTAGGGCGGGGCTACATGGTGATTGACAGGTCGACACCAGTGTTTTCGTTTTACAGCTTTAACTCTTTCGTGTGTTTTCACTTCATGGAACATGTTTCATTCAGTGTTTGGTTGTTCTTAGCTCCGCCCTATGATGTCACTTCCGGTGTCAACAAAAACCAAGATGAACCAACATTTAAACCTGAACTACTTTCAGCACCTTCACCTGAACTGCCGACACAATGCTCACGTGTGTGTGCGTGTGACATCATATGTTCCCCTCAGGAAGCAGAGTGTCCAGAGATTAGTCGGCCCCGTGTTGTTCACAGAGGAAGCGGTGTGATCGGAGCGACGCTGTAATCTTTCCCCAGGAAACAGGAGCTGCTGCTGCTGCATAACACTTTTTGTCCTTCAGGCGAAAACACGAGATGTTGTCATCAGACCGGAGCCACGAGTGATCTGAAGTTGAATCAAGTGCTTCTGTGTTCTGATACTTTCTTCTTCTTCTTCATCTCACAGATGAATGGTGAACTGTTTACTGCTCTGCATTTATCTGACAGCTTTAGTTCATCTAATAAAACTAATAAGAATGTTTTATCATTAAACTAACAGCAGTATATAAAGTCACCATAATGAGCTCCTTTATTAGCTGCAACATTTAGGAGATCAACTCATTGATGCATCAATAATAATACAAATACATAATGCACAATGAGTCAGACTTAAAAACTGTGTACAAACCACTGATGTGTCATTTTGTCGCAGCAGAGACACCGTACTGCAACAACAACAACCACAACAACACCAACACCAACAACAACACCAACAACACCAACAACCACAACACCAACCACAACAACACCACCAACAACAACACCAACACCAACAACAACAACACCACCAACAACACCAACACCACCACCAACATCAACAACACCACCAACACCAACAACAACACCAACAACAACACCAACACCAACAACACCACCACCAACATCAACAACACCACCAACACCAACAACACCAACAACAACACCAACACCAACAACACCAACACCAACAACACCAACACCAACCACAACAACAACACCACCACCACCAACAACACCAACAACACCAACATCAACAACACCAACATCAACAACACCAACATCAACAACACCAACATCAACAACACCAACATCAACAACACCACCAACACCAACAACACCAACATCAACAACACCAACAACACCAACAACACCAACAACACCAACAACAACACCACCAACACCAACAACAACACCAACAACAACAACAACACCAACAACACCAACAACAACACCACCACCACCAACATCAACAACACCACCAACACCAACAACACCAACACCAACAACAACAACACCAACAACACCAACAACAACACCAACAACACCAACACCAACAACAACACCACCACCACCACCAACAACAACACCACCAACAACAACAACAACACCACCACCACCAACAACACCAACAACACCACCAACAACACCAACAACACCAACAACAACACCTCTCTTGTCATTGTTCGTCCTGATAGAAACTGTGTCATGTGACATTTAGACAGAGCGTCTTTATGAGGCTGCAGAGACAGGAAGTGATGTATACATATACATAAGAATCAAACAACACAGGACATGATGTTTGTCTGTCCTTTGTGCCGAGGTGTGAGCACCTCCAGGAAATCAACCTTGTTTTGAGTGGTTGACGATCTGCAGCTGGTGTGGGTGCATCTTGGTTTGGTTTAGGTTGTAGAACTTTGGGACATTTGGACCCAGAACTCAACATCAGTAATGTTCCCTTGTGTCATTGAGTGTTTCGGCCTTTCAACACTATACATCCTCACCAGAGCGGCCAGCTGCAGGATGACCAGCCTCAGCTCTAACAGGTGGGGATTCTCAGGTGGGTTATGCCGACATGTTTTGAGTCCAGCACGGGTCATTCCGCTTGATCCACATCCACTGGCTGCTTCTTGCAGCCGCCTCTGAGATGCCTCGATGGTCTGCCGCAGAGCCTGACCGTGGCTTCCCAGCTCCTTCAGCAGTCTGATGGTCGAAGAAGCCACAAATCCTCTGCGTCCCACTTCCACTGGACAGTTCTTTGTGTTCCAGCCGCGCTGCTTTGCTTCTGCTGCAAGCTCTGCATAGCGCAGCTTCTTACGTTCACAGGCCTCTTCAAGCACGTTCTCCCATGAGACCGTGAGCTCTATGAGGTACAGTCTCCAGTGAAGGGGACCAGAGGACCAGGTCTGGCCTGAGGTTGGTGGCAGCAATCTCTGGAGGAAAGATCAATTGCTGGCCGATGTGGACCAGCATCTTGTTCTTCATACCCGATGATCAAATGTCCCGTTTCTCGCTTGGTGGAAGGATGTTTGGGTCCTTCAGGGGATTGGCTACTCTCGGGGTAAGGAGTTGGTCGCACAACGCTTGATGTCACTCGCTGATGCCAGGCCTTTGAGGACCTGGTTGTGTTGCCAGGTATATCTGCCTTGTGCGAGGCTGGTCTTGCAGCTTACCATGATGTTTGAGAGTCGCTGGAGTTGGGCAGAGGGCACAGGTTGGGTCTTCGCCATCCCACTGATGGAGTCTTTGGTGATGGAAGCACGTCATAAGTACACACACACACACACACACACACACACACACACACACACACACACACACACACACACACACACACACAGCAGACATGTGTGTGTTGTTTATCCTGACGAACCCCGACAGAGCGCGACTTCACAAAGACTATTTAAAGACACACGCACGCACACACACACACACGCACGCACGCACACACACACAGCAATTAAAAGTATCATCATAGTTTAGAAATACTCTGTTACAAGTTAAAGTATCAAAAAGTAAAAGTTGTATATTATTACAGGTGGAACTCATTTGAATAGCTTTATATAATCTATAGCTTTATATAATCTATAATTATACATCATCATTAATTAGCTGATGATATTTAGTTGTATTGATCTTTAACTGTCAGATAAAGGTAGTATAATGTAGTGTAGAATAATGTCGTAGAAGTACAACGTGGTTCATAGTTTAGTTTGTGTGTCGGAGCTGTTGAGCCTCCAGCTGTTGGTTGAAATGCTGCAGACCAACTGTGACGACAGCTGACACACACACACACACACACACACACACACACACACACACTTTCTCACCCCTCCTCCCCTTTGACTCCCACACACAGACAGCATTCATCAGTAACAAGAAGCTCTGTTGTTCATTCTGCAGTGTGACACTCAGCTGCTTCAGCAGAACTCTTGTAAAAGAACAGGATTTTAGAGAAGACGGTCTGACCCGATGACCTCACAGTGACCTCACAGTGACCTCACAGTGCCACATGTCGTTATGCACTAATGACGTCGATAAAGTCACATCTAAAACTAAAAACCAAGCAGACAGTATAAATCCAGCAGAATGAAGCCGTATGCAGACGATACGCTGCTTTACTGCTCAGAGGAAACATCACAGGAACACCAGATAGAAAGAGAGGGTCACGTGACGACAACTTAGAGGCAGAATAAACTCTTTGTTCATTCGTCAGAGTGAGTCCAGCTGCTTTGGTTGTTGAAGCCAACGTAGCAAAGACAACCAGATGTCTTTTCTTTCAACTACCAACAACACAGGACACTTGTACAGGTCCTCCGTCCTCCTCTACTGGGGCACAAATACACACACGCATATATATATATATATATATATATATATATATACACTGATGTCTGCAAGCAGATGTTTTCTTTCTTTTGTAGTTGGTTGAATGTGTTCTGAGGTTTAGTTGAGACCTTGTCCTGGTTCATGTGGAACAGAAGACGTGTTTAATATCCTCAGACCCAACATGAGCTCATCATCTGTATCACTACATTCAGACTAACTGGCCTAACAACAGCTTCACATGATAAGAAGAGAAGACTGGAGGTCTACATAGTGCTGGTTCCAGTCAGGGTTCAGGTTCTGGTGGTCAGGACACGTCGACCATCTGAGCGGGAGATTTAGTTAATTTTATGAACCCAAAAGGACCCAAAAATTCTCTAATTTCAGTTTCTGGAATGTGAATATTTGACGGTTTCTTTGGGTTTGGTTCAAAACATTCATATGTAAACTTGTATTTAATATTTTCTGACAAGTGAATAATCAATGATGATGAAGATGATTCAGTCCTGGCTTATTTCATGTTAGAATCACAGATCCATTACATTTAATTATCTTTATCATTATTGGTGGAGAGTAAGTGCATGTACTCAAGTACAACGTTGAGGTATTTGTACACATGTTCTGCTACTATATACTTCTAACGTATTGTACTCTCGGCTGCTCTACTTTCATCTGACAGCTTTAGTGACAAACTAAACATGAGATCACTTTATTAAATACGATAATCAGCTGATCCATTAAAGTACAACAAAGGTACAAAAGACAGCAACGTTTTCTCTGGATGTGTTGAAGAAGAGCAACAGACGAGTGAGGCGTGTTTTTATCTGGAGAACCTTCTTACTGCTGAAGCAGGTGCAGATCACTACGGATCAGTTAATGACGGAGAAAAGCCTTCAAGGAGGGTTCATAAGACTGAACGGCTGTAATAAAGACAATAAAGGTCCAGAACTACAGCGATGTAACACTGGGGTCCAAACACTCGGCTGTAAAATAAAGTGTGTGTAGCATCAGTGTGTGTGTGTGGGGGGGGGGGGGGGGGCATTCCTGTGTGCTGACTGCCACAACACATGGAAACCATTACAGACTGGGAGAGAGACACCAGAGACCAGAGAGAGAGTCTGAGAGCAGAGAAACCTCAAGACCTGACACACATTTCACTGTAGACATGTGACTCTGAGCGGAGGACTCTGATTGGAGGACTCTGATCGGAGGATTCTGATTGGAGGATTCTGTTTGGAGGATTCTGATCAGAGGATTCTGATCGGAGGACTCTGATCGGAGGATTCTGATCGGATGATTCTGATCGGAGGACTCTGATCGGAGGACTCTGATCGGAGGACTCTGATTTCTCATTGTTTTTCAAGTCTAAAGTGAAGTATTTGATGAAATATTAAAGTTCCTTTAACGTCAATCGACTCATGAAAAGAACAAATAAAATACTTTTTAGTTTCTGGGTCTGGTGGAAAGTATCAAGTAGTTTCAAGTTAAAAGACTCGTGAAAAGTGAAGTCAAGACTTTTGTGAATTAGTCATGTTGACCCGGTTGTGACTCGGTTGTGAGTGGAGTCCTCAGGGACCTTGTGGTCTCTGATGTGAACCTGTGAGTCCAGCTTAGGAGGTCTCTCTCTCTCTGTGTTTCTATTAAAGAGGATCTGGACTGAAGTGGATCTGGGTTCATGGTTTCCTCTCCGAGTCTATTTTCAGCAGCTGTTAGTGGAGGCAGAGCAGAGCTCAGCTGTCCGTCCATCAATCAGACCGACCCCCACCCCCCCCCCCCCCCCCAGACCTCCCAGACCCTCCTGTCTCAGACTCACATCAGATACTTCATGTTTCCAGGTTTTCATTTCAATCGATGAACAGAAGTTCACTGAAATCTTTATCCCAGAGAAACTTTCAGCACATTTATTAATAAATAACTAAATATGATCCTGAAGACATAACTTTACTTTAGTACTAAAATACTCTGAGTACTAAAGTAACGAATGAGTACAAAGTAAAAGTTAAATAATAATTAAAACGATTCAAAGCAAGAAGATAAATGTGTCAAAAGTGTGCGGAGGTGAAACCAGATCAGAGGAAACCAGTTCAGTTTCAAACTCACTTCCAAAAACACTTCACCTTCCTGTTTCCTCAGACACTTCCTGTTTCCTTAAACACACTTCCTGTTTCCTTAAACACTTCCTGTTTCCTTAAACACTTCCCTCATCAGAAAACACTTCGTACTTCCTGTCTTCTCTTCTTCCTGCCCCATGATGACCGTCTGACTGCTTCTTACTTTTAAATAGTTTAATAATAAATTAATGAGAACGTAAAGTTAGAGGTTCCTTCAGTCACACTAAAAGGATCCACCTCATCGCCATCGCCATCATCATCATCATCATCATCATCATCGCCATCGCCATCACCATCATCATCGCCATCATCATCATCACCATCACCATCACCATCACCATCATCGCCATCATCACCATCGCCATCATCATCATCATCATCGCCATCACCATCATCATCATCATCATCACCATCACCATCACCATCATCACCACCATCATCATCATCACCACCATCATCACCACCATCACCACCATCATCACCACCATCACCACCATCATCACCATCATCATCATCATCATCATCACCATCGCCATCATCATCATCGCCATCATCGCCATCGCCATCATCATCGCCATCATCGCCATCACCATCGCCATCACCATCGCCATCACCATCGCCATCACCATCATCACCATCATCACCACCATCATCATCATCACCATCATCACCATCGCCATCACCATCACCACCATCATCATCATCACCATCATCACCATCGCCATCACCATCATCACCACCATCATCATCATCACCATCATCACCATCGCCATCACCATCATCATCATCACCATCATCATCACCATCATCATCATCATCGCCACCACCATCATCATCATCACCATCATCACCATCATCGCCACCATCATCATCATCGCCACCATCATCATCATCATCACCACCATCATCATCATCACCATCATCACCATCGCCATCACCATCATCATCATCACCATCATCACCATCATCATCACCATCATCATCATCGCCATCATCATCATCGCCACCACCATCATCATCACCATCATCATCATCATCATCGCCATCATCATCATCGCCATCATCATCATCGCCATCATCATCATCGCCATCATCATCATCATCATCGCCATCATCATCATCGCCATCACCATCATCGCCATCACCATCATCGCCATCACCATCATCACCATCACCATCACCATCATCGCCATCACCATCATCATCATCACCATCATCATCATCACCATCATCATCATCATCGCCATCATCACCATCATCGCCATCATCGCCATCATCACCATCATATATTTTCATGGATGAAATACAATGACGCCTGAAGAGGTGGATGTGTTCGGTGGTAGAAGGTTTTTAATGGGACTGCGTGTTTACTTGGGGCTTTTAGAGTTATTACCCTGAAGAGGGGTTATTCATGTCTACTCATGGTTTATAAATGGATCATCGATGGAGAATTAGTGGGTCATAAAGGTGTTTTCGTGGTTTTCAACAGATCACAGGATACTTCTTTGTGCTTCCTGTGAACTCGTGACAATAATAAACCTTCCTCCTTGTCTTCCTCGCTGTATCCTGACTCGTTAAATATAAAAACGTGCGTAAAAAGGTGTCCGTGCGCAGCAGGTGCGCGCTGGCGCCTCACTCACCGATGGAGACCAGTCGGATGTGTTCCCTCTCCAGGAACTCCAGAGCCACGGACACGTTCTCCAGCTTCATCTGCCTGAAGTTGGGTCTGGAGTGATACTTCCTGAACATCTTTTTCTGGCTGAGAACCTCCAGCAGCCCGATGAGCTTCAGCCCGTCGCTCAGGTCCTTCTGCAGGTCGTTGATCCGCTTGTTGAGGACCTTCAGGTGCTCGTTGCACCACCTGGTGAAGGTGTTCTGCTGGATCTTCTTCCACGGAGCGTCCTCGGCCAGGTCCTTCTCGGTGGCCGGCATCTCCTCCTCCTCCTCCTCGCCGAGGTCCGCGCTGCTCTGGTAGAACTGCGGCGGCAGCTGCGGCTCCAAGTAGCCGCTGTTACTCATCATGGTGCCGCCACCTCTCCTCCTGATAGACCGGTGTGAAGAGAAGAGAAGGAAGAAAAGAGAGAACAGAAGAAGAGGAGGAAGAGGAGCGCACAGCCTGCCGAGTTTCACACTTCACCAAAGTTTGAGTGGAAACGTGAGCTCCGGTCCGAGAGCAGATCCAGAGTCCGTTAATCCTCCGGGAGGAATAACGAGTGACAGCAGGAACCAGGAGAACCAGCAGAGACGCGCTCCTCCTCCGGACACACTCGCTCCTGAGTCCGGGTCAAGACGCGCAGACGGCAGCCTGCAGAGAGTCGGGACTGCGGCTCGAGGAGAAGCGGACCAGAGGTTTAAAAAGCTCGGCGTCACTCTGCCGGACTCCCAGGAATGCCCCCTCCATGGCCATATACAAGGAGAGCCGGCATCCTCTAATCCGACGGAGATACGGGGGCCAAGGCTCATTGGGTGGCGGCAGGGCCAGGGGGCGTGGCCAGGCCACCGGACCCCCCCCACACACACACACACACTCTGGACCTCCCACCACCTGAGATCCACAGCCCCAGTGACACCTCGGTATTTTTAGAGGATCCAAAACGGGGGAGAGAGAGAGAGAGAGAGAGAGAGAGAGAGAGAGAGAGAGAGAGAGAGGGGGTGGGGGTGTCATAAAATGCTGTAAAGAGAAAACATGACGTCATCTGACGGCCGCCAATCAGATCAGAAACAACACCTTTTCACTCTTCTTATGAACTGAATCATAAAAACATGAATTATTTTTATCGGCTGCACTCACTGAAAATGAAAGGAACAGTTAAAGGAACAGTTCACCATTTTGGGAAATTAAAGTTCAGTCTGTCATCAGTGCTCCTGATGATGTCATAGTGATGTCATGATGTCTAACTGGAGTTTATTAAGACTTTATAAAGATATAAAGTCAGAAATATAATCTACGCTACGTCTCTCTGATGGAGCCGCGGTCAGATGCTTCTGTACAAGTTATAGACTGAAAATGTCTCCATCATCATCATCATCATCATCTTCATCTCTGCTGAGATCACATTTCTGTCATCATCAGAGTAAAACAGCTCTGATGTGTAATTATAGAAACAAACTAAAATTAAAGCTGTGAGCAACTCATGATGCTCTCAGAGGGTTCAAACACACGGTCTGATAATAATCACACCAGTATTAATAAGATTAGGACCAACTACGTACTGAGATCCTGACATTAGCTCTTTCACAGTTATCAAGTGACACAACGCACCATCAAGTGACATAATGTAACATACCGTAATACAACGTAACATGAAGTGACATAATGTAACATACCGTAATACAACGCAACATGAAGTGACATAATGTAACATACCGTAACACAACCCAACATGAAGTGATATAATGTAACATACCGTAATACAACGCAACATGAAGTGACATAATGTAACATACCGTAATACAACGCAACATGAAGTGATATAATGTAACATACCGTAACACAACGTAACATGAAGTGATATAATGTAACATACCGTAATACAACGCAACATGAAGTGACATAATGTAACATACCGTAATACAACGTAACATGAAGAGACATAATGTAACATACCGTAATACAACGTAACATGAAGTGACATAATGTAACATACCGTAATACAACGCAACATGAAGTGACATAATGTAACATAATGTAACACAACGTAACATGAAGAGACATAATGTAACATAACATAACACAACGTAACATGAAGAGACATAATGTAACATACCGTAATACAACACAACATGAAGTGACATAATGTAACATACCGTAATACAACGTAACATGAAGTGACATAATGTAACATACCGTAACACAACGTAACATGAAGTGACATAATGTAACATTCCGTAACACAACGTAACATGAAGAGACATAATGTAACATACCGTAATACAACGTAATATGAAGTGACATAATGTAACATTCCGTAACATGAAGTGACATAATGTAACATAACATAACACAACGTAACATGAAGTGACATAATGTAACATAATGTAACACAACGTAACATGAAGTGACATAATGTAACATACCGTAACATGAAGTGACATAATGTAACACAACGTAACATGAAGTGACATAATGTAACATTCCGTAACACAACGTAACATGAAGAGACATAATGTAACATACCGTAATACAACGTAATATGAAGTGACATAATGTAACATTCCGTAACATGAAGTGACATAATGTAACATAATGTAACACAACGTAACATGAAGTGACATAATGTAACATACCGTAACATGAAGTGACATAATGTAACACAACGTAACATGAAGTGACATAATGTAACGTACCGTAATACAACGTAACATGAAGTGACATAATGTAACAATGTAACACAACGTAACATGAAGTGATATAATGTAACATACCGTAATACAACATAACATGAAGTGACATAATGTAACATACCGTAACACAACGTAACATGAAGTGATATAATGTAACATACCGTAATACAACATAACATGAAGTGACATAATGTAACATACCGTAATACAACGTAACATGAAGTGACATAATGTAACATACCGTAATACAGCGTAACACAATGTAACGTAATGTAAAAAAATATATATATCTCAAATAAAACTACAGTGGACATTAACGACAAGGAAAAACTACTTTTTATTTGTCAGGTCATTTACAAAATGTATAGGCCCTTTAGACAAAATCAGCACAATTGAATAAAAACGTATTCAAACATTAACGTTGTACAGAAACATCACTGATACAATTAAATATTCTTGACAGAATCAGACACATAAATACAGAGAGAAACAGAATAATCCATCATCAAAACAGAAGCAGAACAGCAGCCAGATTACGACATGCTGGTTAATTTGGACTCAAAGTTTAGACGTCTAACTACAAGCAGAGTTCGTACAGCGCACCTGAAACACCTGAAACACCTGAAGAACACAGCACCAACACACAGACATGCAGCCGTTACACAATCAAGCAGAACAGTAATCTCAAGTTTGTAAAGTCTCTGTTACTCAGTTCAATCTCAGAGTGCAGAGATGTCAATGTAGTGTAGACATTTTCACATTTATATTTCCTCACCTGGTTTGTGCTAAGCTAGGCTAAATGTGATTTGTGTTTCCTTTAATACTGAGCTACGTTAAACACATTTTGATGTAACACACAAACAGTAGCTACAAACCAAAAAACATGAACTGTTTATATGGCTATGATAACAGTGGCTAACCACAAAGCTAGCAGTTAAAGTTGGATAAGCTGTTTGTAGCAACCACGACCTAAACTTGCCAAAGTTAATAAGCGAACGTTGCATAACATTTTGTTAGCTGTACACCAGTTACCAACAAAGACAAAATATTACATGTAAATCTGAGTTTTTCAAAGGTGTTTTGTTTTCTCTTTTGTTGGAGCTAGCCTAGCATGTTTCCCCTGTATCCAGTCTTTGTGCTAAGCTAAGCTAGACACGTCCTATTTCTGTACTGGATACAGGGAGGAAACTGAAACATGTGACCAAAAGGTTGTAAAAAATCGGACGTTTTAAACTTTTAACTACAAAATTAGTAATAAAACAGTCTAAAGTAACTCTGGAAGAATTTGATACAGCGCTCATGCTACCACTGTCAGCTAGTGAGTGTTGTCTAACTCTACAGCTGCTACAGCATCTGAATCTACTCGTCTAGTTTCATGCAAATTTGATCTCAATCTAAATCAAACATGCAACACTGCCGGCTACTGCGCACGTTGTTTAGAATACCACTAAGCTAGCTAACGCTTTTCAGAACACCAATAAGCTAGTTTACGTTTATCAGAACACCAAAACACTAGTTTACGTTTGTCAGAACACCAATAAGCTAGTTTACGTTTGTCAGAACACCAATAAGCTAGTTTACGTTTGTCAGAACACCAATAAGCTAGTTTACGTTTGTCAGAACACCAATAAGCTAGTTACGTTTGTCAGACCACCAATAAACTAGTTTACGTTTGTCAGAACACCAATAAGCTAGTTTACGTTTGTCAGAACACCAATAAGCTAGCTTACGTTTGTCAGAACACTACTAAGCTAGCTAACGTTTATCAGGACACCACTAAGCTAGCAAACCCTAAGGACGGACTGATTTAGGTTCCCACGTCTTGAACTCCACAGATGATCGTGTGATTGGAAAATGTTGTGTTGATTTAGTCCAAAACTAATGTTAAACATTTGCTTGTTGAGATATTTCTCCCACACTCCTCTACACACTCCTCCACGAATCGCCCAACACCTTAACGTGGTGTAGTTTGAGTGATCCTGGGAGCCATGCCGGGGCAGTAGCCCTTGGTCGGGTCTCCCAAGGCAAACAGGTCTCAGGGGAGAGCCCAGACTAAGAGCAGTTCAAATAACCCTGATGACAAGCAGCCCACGGTTTTCAGCCACCTCGCCCAGACTAGGGAAACCGGGGCAGCCTCCCGGAGCCAAACCCAGGAGGGGAGCTCGTCAGCGAGCGTCTGGTGGCCGGGCCTTCGCCCATGGGGCCCAGACTTCTGTGCTAGCCACGGTTTGGCCATAACGAACACCATGTTCGAAGATAAGGTGGCTCATAAGTTTACCTGGTACCAGAACACCTTAGGCCGGAGATCTATGATCGACTTTGTAATCGTATCATCTGATATGCGGCCGTATGTCTTGGATACTCGGGTGAAGAGAGGAGCAGAGCAGTCAACTGATCACCACCTGGTGGTGAGTTGCATCAGATGGCGGGGGAACCGGTTGGAAAGACCCGGCAAGCCCAAATGTATAGTGAGGGTGAACTGGGAACGTCTGGCGGAGGACCCTGTCCAAGAGGTCTTTAACTCCCACCTCCGGAAGAACTTCTCACACATCCCGAGGGAGGTTTGGGGACATGGAATCTGAATGGACCATGTTCAAAGCCTCTATTGTGGACGGGGCCGCTAGGAGCTGTGGCCTGAAGGTCATCGGTGCCTGTTGTAGCGGCAATCTGATAACCCGGTGGTGGACACCGGAGGTGAGGGAAGCCGTCAAGCTGAAGAAGGAGACATTCAAGGCCTGGTTGGCCCAGGGGTCTCCTGAAGCAGCTGAGAGGTACCGGCAGGCCACAAGGGCTGCAGCTGCCTGCGGCGGCAGTCGCGGATGCTAAAACTCGGGCATGGGAGGAGTTAAGGGAGGCCATGGAGAAGGACTTTTGGTTGGCCTAAAGGAGGTTCTGGCAAACCATTCGACGGCTCAGGAAGGGAAGCAGGGCTTACCCCAGGCTGTTCTCAGCAGGGGGGGGGGGGACTACTGACCCGGACGGGGGACATCGTCGGGCGGTGGAAAGAGCACTTTGAGGAACTCCTAAACCCGACCAACATGTCCTCTGCAGAGGAGGCAGCACCTGAAGATCTAGGGGGAGGCTCACCCATATCCCTGGCGGAGGCCGCTAAGGTAGTTAAAAACCTCCTTGTTGGCAAGGCGCTGGGGGTGGATGAGATCCGCCCTGAGATGTTGAAGGCGCTGGACACGGTTGGGCTGTCTTGGCTGACACGCCTCTTCAATGTCGCATGGGAGTCGGGATCAGTGCCCATGGACTGGCAGGCCGGGGTGGTGGTTCCCATCTTCAAAATGGGGGACCGGAGAGTGTGCTCGAACTACCGGGGTATCACACTACTCAGCCTCCCTGGGAAGGCTTATGCCAGGGTGCTGAAAGGTGGCTCCGACCGTTTGTCGAACCACAGATTCAAGAGGAGCAGTGCGGATTCCGTCCCGGCCGTGGAACAGTGGACCAGCTCTTCACCCTCGCAAGACTACTGGAGGGGTTCTGGGAGTTTGCCAGTCTACATGTGCTTTGTGGACTTGGAGAAGGCTTTCGACCGGGTCCCTCGGGGGTTCTTGTGGGGGGTGCTGCGGGAATATGGGGTGCTGGACCCGTTACAACGGGCGATCCGGTCTCTGTACGACTGCAGTAGGAGCTGTGTCCGCATTCTCGGCAAAAAGTCAGACATGTTCCCGGTGGGTGTTGGTCTCCGCCAGGGCTGCCCTTTGTCACCGGTCCTGTTCGTGACTTTCACGGGGGTGAAATTGGTTTCTCTGGAGTTTGAGATCTGATCAACGCTGCATCACAGCCCCATTCAGACAGGAAGTGTTCTATTCACTATTTACAAAAATAATACATAAATAATCAGTCACTTCACTGTCTTCTTGTACACTTGAAGAAGAAGCCACCTTATTAATCAATAATGAATTAATTAACGTCAACAACCAGTCTTGCTACCTTCTGTAGGACAACTTGTGCAGCAACGCGTTAGCTCAGATTGTCTCGTTTTAAGGTTTGTAAATGTTATCGGCAAGCCTCTATCTCGGTCCTCTTCTATTCACTATTATGTATAATCCTCCATCTGTATCCAAAATCATAAATCATCTGCTGTGCAAAAATATCTCTCTAATGAAAAGCAACTCTGGAACAATCTGAGCATAAAAGTGGCAGAGTGGAATCAATCGTCACATAATGTGTCATCAGAATGATTCATCTCCTTCAGATTTAAATATGTTACAGCTGTAGATGAACATACAAATACAGGCATTTTAAATTGATTTGTAAAGGGATAAGTAGGTAAAATAAAGCAGAACATTTCCTTAAATTGCTGTTTTTCTCATGCTACAAAATACATATGTTAAATAATCCACATTGATTGGTCCATTTTAGTCAAACACACAGTAAATAACATAGAGCAGGAAGTAGGACTGAAGCAGAGTCAATGTGTTAAACCACCAAACAATCTCTTTTCATCTGCTACCGATATCTCAGCCAGTGCAAAATATTATATTACTCCAGCACGGAAACATAAGGAAAGAGTCTCAGAGCTGAAACTATTCGTCAAGCAGCAGAAAAGAATACAGGCGATATAATAATATGGACTGATAATTGAAATACAAAACATTTGCTACTTTTATCTGTATAAGATCTTTAGAAATGCACCTTTTGGGTTTTGGATAAAAGTGATTGGAAGTTGCAGCTCTACAGGACTCCCGTCAGTGAAGTAATGTGTGATTGTCAAACAGCTGCCGTCATGACTCATGAGCAGGAAGTCTGCTGTCATTGGTACGTACAGAGGCTGCAGCAGCTGCTGATCACTTCTTCTTCTTCTTTGACATCAACACTAAATCCAACGACTCCTGGAGAGTGAAACAAACACTCAACCACATCTACTGTAAACCGACGGAGGTACTTGTACCTTACTTTTCTATACTACTTGATACTCCAACACATTTCTGTGGGACATATTATTCTATCTGCTACATTCACTACATTTAGTTAAGTTGCTCTTAACTCTGAACATTCAAATCGGTCAAACACAACCTCCATCTGATCCACTTCTGCTTCTTCTTCTAACATTTAAAATATTGCAAAATGACAACTTCCAGTTGGGCTCTTGGTTCATGACGGTGAATGTTTGATCAATAAATCCACCGGCTGAGTCTTTATGGAAGACTTTATGAATTCATATTGCTTCTCCCTCCACAACTCACTGACGTCTGTGGCCTTCAGGTGAAAACCACATCAGGACGGCAACATGTATGAGGGCGGCGCTCCTACAATCCCAGAGTTCCCAGTGAGGTCACTTCCTGTGTAGTCCTCAGGCCCTGGTGAAGCCAGGGACGACCAGAACTACAATGGCTGCCACGGCAACCGCTGCCACCACCAGGTTCCAGCCTTCGGCGTCGCCGCGCTGAGGAAGACAGGAAGTACGGTGAGATGAAGACAGGAAGTACGGAGAGATGAAGACAGGAAGTACGGAGAGATGAAGACAGGAAGTACGGTGAGATGAAGACAGGAAGTACGGTGAGATGAAAACTGGAAGTACGGTGAGATGAAGACAGGAAGTACCGCGAGATGAAGACAGGAAGTACCGCGAGATGAAGACAGAAAGTACCGCGAGATGAAGACAGGAAGTACCGCGAGATGAAGACAGGAAGTACCGCGAGATGAAGACGGGAAGTACGGTGAGATGAAGACGGGAAGTACCGTGAGATGAAGACAGGAAGTACGGTGAGATGAAGACAGGAAGTACCGTGACATGAAGACAGGAAGTACCGTGACATGAAGACAGGAAGTACCGTGAGACGAAGACAGGAAGTACCGTGAGACGAAGACAGGAAGTACCGTGAGACGAAGACAGGAAGTACCGTGAGACTTGAGTTTGACTTAATTATACATAATACACTTTGATACTTTTATTTGAATCTGTGTTGTCTGGGATCAGTGAGCTTCAGTAGAACATCTTCGCTCTTCAGGAGGATGTCGTAGAGGTTGTGAAGCCCTCTGGGCCACGTTCACACACATTCAGTGGGCGTCAGCTTCATCTTGTTGTTTCCCTAGCTGCAATGCTGAGACAGCAGTTTGCACTGATGCTGCCTTGAGATGTTTCAGACACGCTCAGGAATGCAATAGCATGTGAAAAAGATCTTGCACAGCTCAAAGCCTCTGTGTTCATGTAGTTCCGTGCCACTGTGATTTCAGACTTGGTTGGAGCTCATCTACTTTGTTTGAAGCATACGGAGCGCTCTAATCGGAATGCTAGCGTTGATCTGCGGTGACCGTTAGCCTGGATGTGACCCCCTGATTCAGCCACTCTCAGCTGCTAAAAGAAGCAGAGTGTCTGGTAGAGAAAGAAGGGCGTGGCCATACCTGGTCCTCTCTAGGACGCCAGCTCCTCCCACCAGCACCAAATCAAGGCCACTATAACAATCATTCCTATGAAGGGGATGGAGAGGACAGGGGGCTCAGAAGGACCAGTGCAGTTCTGGGAAAAAGACAAAAGGTAGGAGTGTAGGGGGGCATGGAGAGAGGGGTGTGGTAAGAGAAAATAAAACCATAAAATAATCAGAACAAGAAAGTCACAACATGTCGGGAAGAAAGGCGAGCGTGGAGCAAAGAAAAACAAGAAAAGACCGATAATAATAGATAGAAATAAAGAGAAAGATTGACAGGCAGGCAAGCATCAAAACCATCAAATTAACAGAGAATTTGATCAAGTTCATTGTGCAAGTTTGAGAGAGAAGGAAGTGAAGGCAAACAGATAAAAACATGACGATGAAGGAAAGACGGTACCAGAAAGAGCAGGCAATCAGAGAAAGACATCAAAGATGGTTAAAGACAAGATGGAGCGCTCTGGTAGCAGTTTATCGCCACCAGAGTAGTTCAAAACATCTACATCCTGTAATTTAAAGATCTTTGTCGACACTTTGAAGTGCTGCCATGCAATCGACTCAATCAGCAGCACTGCAGTGTGAGTAGAAGGTAAACTACAACCATGGAGGACAAGAATGTAAGTCAATGATAGAATGGCGTTGAGCAGAGGTGGGACCAAGTCACTGTTTACAATTCCCAAGTCAAGACTCACATGTTACGACAGAAAAATTCAAAGTTTAGTCTCAAAACTTGACTTTAAATTCCTGTGCAAAGTTGTTGGTCCGGTTCCACATTAAGACAGGAGAGTCTCCAGTCAAATCCTAGAAAGGCAAGTCCCAAGACAAGAAAATCAAATGATTGGTGCCCCTATGGATGGTTAGCACCCTTGTGGATGAATGGTGCCCCTATGGATGGATGCCCCGACTATGAATGGATGGGCCCCCTATGGATAGTTGGCCCCCTATGGATAGTCGGCCCCCCTATGGATGGTTGCCGCCCCTATGGATAGTCCGCCCCCCTACGGATGGTTGGTGCCCCCTTTACGGATGGTTGGTGCCCCTACGGATGGTTGGTGCCCTCCTACAGATGGTTGGTGCCCCCCTACGGATGGTTGGTGCCCCCCTACGGATGGTTGGTGCCCCCCTACGGATGGTTGCCGCCCCTACGGATGGTTGCCCCCCCCTACGGATGGTTGGTGCCCCCCTACAGATGGTTGGTGCCCCCCTACGGATGTTTGGTGCCCCCCTACGGATGGTTGCCGCCCCTACGGATGGTTGGTGCCCTCCTACAGATGGTTGGTGCCCCCCTACGGATGGTTGCCGCCCCTACGGATGGTTGCCGCCCCTACGGATGGTTGGTGCCCTCCTACAGATGGTTGGTGCCCCCCTACGGATGGTTGCCGCCCCCCTACGGATGGTTGCCGCCCCCCTACGGACGCAGGTCAAGTTTCAGACTAGATTTTGTCAGATTTGGGAAACTGGTCCACACCTCTGGAAGTGAGGTCAGGCAAACAGAATCCAAATGTCTCTGTTTGGATTGAACTGTCTGTAATGAGATGTTCCACACATGATGTGTTATCAGCCAATCAGACAGACCTCCACTGTCAATGCGCTTCACTGTTTTCTGATCAGTTGTCAAGTGAGTAAACCTCTGAGATCCTGAGGGCTGTACGGAGGAAGCAGCGAGTTGAGCGGAAGTAGAAACAGACAGATGACGAAAACAAACTGCCCAGCAGCGACAGATGTCAAGAAGAAGCTACACCAGCAGAGCTGAAGCAGAATGACTGATGAGTTTCAGCTGTTATCGACCACGTGAACAAACTAACAACGTCAAACAGGTCTCAGGGTGTCCAATGAGATACTGCGTCGTACTTACCTTGACTTTTTCAAACATTCTACACATGTATATATGTTGTACTCTGTTCATGTCTTATATTTCTGCTGTATAGGTTGGTTTTGTGTATTTTATAGATCTCTCTTCAAGTGTTGATGTGCTCATTTATTCAACTTGAGAGAAATGTTGCACCATATTCACATTTCTTGTCTTTAGAAGTTTAAAACCAAACAGTATTTGTACCTGATACCCGGCGCTCCAAAGAAACAACTTCACCAAGAACGTTTGAGAGGATGAAACACATCGAGGCATCAGAACAGATGTTTGTATGAAGTCAACGACTCACCTGTGACTTCCTGCCCATTTCCTGCAGCTCGGCCTTGCAGCGCTGCAGCTGCTGTTCTAGCGACGCTCGCTGCCGCTGGCTGCTGTCGTACCGCTGCTGCAGGTCCACGAGGTCCGCCTTCAAACCCTCGCACTGACGGGAGGACAGACGGGAGGACAGACGGGAAGACAGACGGGAGGACAGACGGGAGGACATACGGGAGGACAGCAAAAAATCCATGGGATTAATCGCAATTACATATTTTAATCGTTGCCCAGCACTAATATATATATACAGACAGTATACACTGATGCTATTTGATGTATTTTACAGCTTCAGATTAAAACCCTCATGTGTTGAATGAGTCTGGTGATGACTCACCTCCGTCTGGGCTTTGAGAGACGTCTCTTCTGCTCGTCTCAGTTGGACCTTCAGGACCGACGAGGAGTCCGGATCCTCCGGTTCCTGGTGTTGGGGACCGGACTGAGAGAGGCTGATGTAAGAGTCCGCCTTCACCTGCTCCGGCTCCGTGTTAGTGACGGCCAGGTACGCATCGTCACACCTGTCCAGAGGTCGGGGGTCAGAGGAATGTGTGGATGTTTTGTGTTCACTCATTTAACATGTTGAGATTTAAAGGAATGTTTTATGAAGGCGATGGTGACAAAACAACACACACACAGTGATGTCAGAGCAGCAGGTTGATCGACAGCTGGTTGGACCACTCACGTGTCTCGTTGCTGCTGAAGTTGCTCCACTTTGTTGGTCAGATCTTTGTTGTCGTCGTTTAGAAACTGACGTTCATCAGTCAGAGAGAAGAACTCATCCTTCAGCTGAGTCCTGTGGCCTGAACACACACATTTTTATCAGATGATCACCTGACTCGCCCCTGTGTCAGTGTGGTGGTGAAGGGCCTGGAGGAGATCACGGTTCACAACAAAGATGAAGTTTTTCCGTCAGTGACTCGCTCGTGTGTCTCTGACTCACCTGTGTCAGTGACTCACCCGTGTCTCTGACTCACCCGTGTCAGTGACTCACCCGTGTCTCTGACTCACCCGTGTCTCTGACTCCCCCGTGTCAGTGACTCACCCATGTCTCTGACTCACCCGTGTCAGTGACTCACCCGTGTCAGTGACTCACCCGTGTCTCTGACTCACCCGTGTCAGTGACTCACCCGTGTCTCTGACTCACCCGTGTCTCTGACTCACCCGTGTCAGTGACTCACCCGTGTCAGTGACTCACCCGTGTCTCTGACTCACCCGTGTCAGTGACTCACCCGTGTCAGTGACTCACCCGTGTCTCTGACTCACCCGTGTCTCTGACTCACCCGTGTCAGTGACTCACCCGTGTCTCTGACTCACCCGTGTCAGTGACTCACCCGTGTCAGTGACTCACCCGTGTCTCTGACTCACCCGTGTCAGTGACTCACCCGTGTCTCTGACTCACCCGTGTCTCTGACTCCCCCGTGTCAGTGACTCACCCGTGTCAGTGACTCACCCGTGTCTCTGACTCACCCGTGTCAGTGACTCACCCGTGTCTCTGACTCACCCGTGTCTCTGACTCACCCGTGTCAGTGACTCACCCGTGTCTCTGACTCACCCGTGTCAGTGACTCACCCGTGTCTGACTCACCCGTGTCAGTGACTCACCCGTGTCTCTGACTCACCCGTGTCTCTGACTCACCTGTGTCAGTGACTCACCTGTGTCAGTGACTCACCTGTGTCGTGGCTCTTCATGCTGATCTCAGCTCTCAGCGTTGTGATCTCCAGCTCGTACTCCTGCGTCGTGGCATGGAGTCGTTGTAGCTCCACCTTCAGGCGACACAGCTCCTCCTGCAGGGAGGCGATGTCGTTCTCTCTCTCCGCCGCCGCCTCCTCGGCCCCCTGCTGCAGCATCAGCACCTCCTCCTGAGCAGAGCGGAGCTCCTCGTGCACCTCCTCCAGCACGCTCTCCTTCTCCTCCTCCAGGCTGTCCATCTCCTCCTGGACCGACCGGAGCTGAGCTGGAGGAGGAGGAGGAGTTAAAAGGATGTGACAGATGTGTGGTTTCTCAGGGTTCTGTCAGTTTGAATGAAGTCAAGAGAAGAAGTGAAGACGTTGTGATGATGTGAACTTGAACCTTGGAGTCTCTGGATCTGTCTGGTGAAGCTCTCGGCCTGGTGAGCGCTCGCCAGTTGCTCGTCCTCCAACAGACCTGAGGAGAGAGAGGAGGAAACTGATGAGGAGGAGGAAGAGGAGGAGCAGTGTGATGGTGTAATCTCTGAGTTGCTCACCCTGCAGCTCCAGGAATCCCTCCTCATGTCTCTGAGAAACCTCTCTGGTCTCCTCCAGCTCCATCAGCAGCTGGAACACCTGAGCTCTCAGCTCCTCCAGCTCCTCCTCTTCATCCCTCTCTTCTCCTCCTTCCTCCTGCTGCTTCTCCTCCTTCACCTCCTTCTCCTCCTTCTCCTCCAGGGACTCCCTCTCTTTGGCCGTCAGAGTTTCTGCCAACATGACGGGTTTCTTCTGCACCTTCATCTCACACAGCTCGTCTTCATCAAACAGAGAGAGAAGCTTCATCATCTTCATCTTCATCATCCTCCAAACAGGTCGATGTCATAACTTAGGAATAGTTATATTTTACAGAAGTCAAAAACTTTAAATGAGTCTCCAGAATAAAAACTGAAACTGAATCATAAAATTTACAAACTATATTTATTTGATATCATATATTTAAGTATATCATATATAAGTATTTTATTTCCTTTTATCTTTCAGGTCAGCTACTGCTCCCTAAAAGGCTTTTATTGTGAAGTGTTGAGGATGAATCAGGGTTTCTGATGCACTGACTGAATTATTAATGATGAATCGGAGACGTTATAGTTGAGATAAACTGTAACAGACTGAAGCAGCAGATCATATTTCACTTATTACTCCAATCGTATAATTAACTGTTCAACTCGAATGACATCATCAAACCCTCGTTATGACGCATGTAAACAAAGACTGACCGGCTGGATCGAGGACCTCCTCGATGACGGGCGGCAGCCGGAGTCCGTCCATGTTCCAGCTGACGGAGGACAGACAGACAGACAGACGGAGGATCAGAGCTCCACACAGAGGGGGGGCGAGGAGGCAGACCGAAGCCCAGGAAGGCTCCTCACGCGCCGGGTAGGCTGAACCGCTGCAGCCCCTTCATCCTCCTGGAGCTCAGAGACGATGAAGGCTGGAGGGAAGCAGAGGAAGAGGAGGAGGAGGAGGAGGAGGGAAGCAGAGCAGGGGAGGAGGAGGAAGGGAGGAGGGAGGAGGGAAGCAGAGAGGGAGGAGGAGGGAAGCAGAGGAGGGAGGAGGGGAGGAGGGAAGCAGATGAGGAGGAGGAGGAGGAGGGAAGCAGAGAGGGAGGAGGAGGGGAGGAGGGAGCAGATGAGGAGGAGGAGGGAAGCAGAGAGGGAGGAGGAGGGGAGGAGGGAGCAGATGAGGAGGAGGGAAGCAGAGAGGGAGGAGGAGGGGAGGAGGGAAGCAGAGAGGGAGGAGGAGGGGAGGAGGGAAGCAGAGGAGGAGGAGGAGGAGGAAGGGAGGAGGGAAGCAGAGGAGGGGAGGAGAGAGGAGGGAAGCAGAGGAGGGGAGGCGGGAGGAGGAGGAGGAAGGGAGGAGGGAAGCAGAGGAGGGGAGGAGGAGGGGAGGAGGGAAGCAGAGAGGGAGGAGGAGGGGAGGAGGGAAGCAGAGGAGGAGGAGGAGGGGAGGAGGGAGGAGGAGGGAAGCAGAGGAGGGAGGAGGGGGGGAGGAGGGAAGCAGAGGAGGGAGGAGGAGGGGAGGAGGAAGGGAGGAGGGAAGCAGATGAGGGAGGAGGAGGGGAGGAGGAAGGGAGGAGGGAAGCAGATGAGGGAGGAGGAGGGAAGCAGAGGAGGGGAGGAGGAGGGAGGAGGAGCAGTCAGAGAGAGAACTGCGACACCACTGCCGCACTGATCCTGGATCAGGTGGATACGGAACGGTTCTCATCACCACTTTGATAATCAGTTTGTTATCTCTGTCTCTAAATACTACAATACCCATGAGCCTCAGCTTCAGTTGCCATGGAGATGAAGCCAGAATCTGTTTCATCAGTTCTCTCCACAGTTAATGTGAAGCTCTGTGATTGGATGTGTCGGTGAAATGCACCATGGGACTCGTGGACTTCAGTTTTAATGTCCACAGGCTTGTTGAAGCTTTGTGTGTTTTTATCAAAATAATCAGATGTTTTCGAACACAGTTCATCTTTAACTTTAACACCTTAAACACAGATTAGACAACAAGCCTAAAGCTGAGATCTGTGAACTTACATCACTTCATGAAATCGTATAGATAAAGAGACAAGAAACTCTACAACAGCAGCTTAATTCATCTTATACAACCCACAGCTACGACTCCCTGTTGAGGATCAACAGAAAACCTGATGAGACCCACTGTTCGGTTCTCACTCTGGACTTTGTAGGGTATGTCGTATGGTACGTCGTAGTTTACTTTGTGGGGTATGTCGTAGGGTACGTCGTAGTTTACTTTGTGGGGTACGTCGTAGGGTATGTCGTAGGGTACGTCATAGGGTACGTCGTAGTTTACTTTGTGGGGTATGTCGTAGGGTACGTCGTAGTTTACTTTGTGGGGTACGTCGTAGGGTATGTCGTAGGGTACGTCATAGGGTACGTCGTAGTTTACTTTGTGGGGTATGTCGTAGGGTATGTCGTAGGGTACGTCGTAGTTTACTTTGTGGGGTATGTCGTAGGGTATGTCGTAGGGTACGTCGTAGTTTACTTTGTGGGGTATGTCGTAGGGTACGTCGTACGTCATAGGGTACGTCGTAGTGGAAGAAGTTACTGAAGCTCTCGTCCTCTTTGCACTGAAGAAGCATCATGTAACATCAGGGACAGAGCCAGGCTAGCTGTTCCCCCTACTTCCAGTCTTTATGCTAAGCTAAGCTAACCACGTCTGGATTCATGCTGCAGTCATGTCACATGTAAATAAAGATAGTCGTCTGTTTGCAGGTTCAGTATAGATCGAGTGTTGTCATCTATTGTGCATAGAGCCGTTACATTTGTGTTACATCAGTGTCTCTGATGAAGCACTTTGGCTGATGAGAGGCGTCCATGTTTGTTTGTTTCCTGAGCACCTGAAACCCCCCCATGACATTCAGAATGTTGTACTGTTCCTTTAAGACGTGATGAGCTGCTGATGAGGTCTCTGGATGAGGTCTCTGGTTCCCCTACAGCTCTGAATGACCTTCGTCTGTGTTCGTCTTCACATATTAAATCTCTGCTGCAGACGTTCAAACACAAACAGAAACAGAGTGAATAACTACCTGACGTTGAGATGAAGATGGTGCAGCTCAGTCTGCTGCAGCTTCTCTTTCTCGTCTGTTAACTGCAGACCCTCCTCCTCCTCCTGTTGTTCTATATTTCCTCCTCAGTGATGCAGAGCGACGTCACTCCAGTTTACAGAGAAACAGAAGACATGAAAACACAACGGAGCTGCATGACGACATTTCATATTATTATTATATTTATTATTATTTATTGTCTCTCACATCATCTTAAAATAAATTATGATCCTCTCTATTGATCAATTATTTATTTTTTTAATTAAACATCATCAAACAAACACCATTAAAATAAAAGGTTATAAATATGAATTTATTAATTTATATAATTATTTTACAAAAATATAAACTAATATACAGAAACATACGATGATATATAATGTTTACACAATGAAGAAGACAAACGATAAAATAAGATTTCATTCATAAGTCATCTTTCTCTATTAATTCATTATTTGTTTGGTCTTTAAAACTGTTAAAAAATGTCATTTTTACCTGAGAGACAGACAGAATACCCGAGAGAGACAGAATACCTGAGAGACAGACAGAATACCTGAGAGACAGACAGAATACCTGAGAGACAGACAGAATACCTGAGAGACAGACAGAATACCTGTGAAGATATTTTAAAAGACAGATTCAATACTTTAATTACATTTTACTGATTATACTTTGAAAGAACATTTTACTGGAACAAAGTATTTCTTACAGTGTGGTATTAGTACTTGTATTGTAACAGTATTTTTTACAGTGTGGTATTAGTAATTTTACTGTAACAGTATTGTTTACAGTGTTGTATTAGTACTTTTACTGCAGTCGTATTTTTTACAGTGTGGTATTAGTACTTAACTTAATAACAGTATTTTGTACAGTGCGGTAGTGATGAGTTTTACGTAATGACGTCGTGTTTCTGTTACATGTGTAACCACATATGCTGTTCACAGGCTGAAGGTGAGTTCATATCTATTGAAACGTTAATGTTTCTATGCTAACGAAGCTAAACTCGTTAGCTAGGTAAGCTAACGTCCCGGTGACGTAACGTTAGCTTCACAGCAGCAGGTTAGCTGCTAACTGTTAGCTGTGTGCTAGCTTTGAGCGATAGAGGGTCCTGTTCTGAAGCCCTAATATCTCACTTTAAGTGTTAAAAAAGTATCGTATCGTCATATTAATAATAATATAAACCCACCAGAAGAAAGGTAAACTTGTCAGTAACTGTTCAGGAGGATTATCATCGATGTCAGGCGCGTTTAAAGTAACAAAAACACGAGTTATTCTCATCGAGTGAACGTGAATTTCATTCAAATCAATACAAACAGTGTAGAATCTAACATGGCGCCGGTCAGTGCTGCCGCTGGTGGCGGGAAGAGGTACTGCAACAACAAATACATTTAAAAACAGTAAAATATTATATATATTTCTGTTATTTTACACTTTCACAGAGTTATTTTTTTAAGTTGATCATAACTTAAATATTCATACACTTTTTAGAATTTTAATCATTTAAATTTACATGTAATTTTTTTCACTACTATATTATAATATTATAAATTATTTTTCATATACTGATATGTCAACGATTAGCAACAATATTCATTTAGAAAATAAATATATTTAAAAATATAAATAACAGCATAAAAAGGTAAAGTATACAAATAGTGTAAATATGAATATTAAGTAAATATATAAATGACCAACAATAAGAAAAAATATTAAACATCTCTAGAAAAAAGTAAAAGATCCAGAATTAAATATATATATATAAAAAGATAGAATAAAATATGGAATGCTGTAAAGGATTAAATATAGTTTATTCTCTATTATTGCTCCGTAATGTTTTAACATTCATAAACAGTGATGCATAAGAGTGAAGTACAAATCAGGTACTTTTTACTACAATACAGCTGTAAATGACTGTGAAAACAGAATCTATGAATATATGATCAATGTCTTGTGAATGATTAAAGTATAACAGAGTGAGTGCTTGTGGTACTTATGCACAGTAAAAGTACTCTTAAAGTAAAGTACTAATACTGCGTTTGTGTTGCAGGAGTCGAACATGTCGTGGTTCAGGTGCATTGTGGGTGATGTGCGTGGAGGAGGAAGACTCCTGAGAGGTCTTCCTCTGAGTCCTGGTCTTCCTCAGCGGACCCCCCGGTGTTTCCTGTCTCGGGGTCCCGGTCCGGGTCCTCCTGGTCCTGGTCTGAGGACCCGGGTGGGCGTCGGCCTGCTTGTGGGCGGCGGCCTGCTGGCGGCCTGGTGGTTCGTGGACTCCGAGAAGCGTCAGAACCAGCGACGGCGGCGGGTGGAGCAGCTGAAGCAGGTCTCTCTGGGTCAGGGGGTCTTCAGTCTTCTGGACCACCGAGGCCAACGCAGGACTAAAGCGGACTTCCTGGGCCGCTGGGTCCTTCTGTACTTCGGCTTCACACACTGTCCCGACATCTGTCCCGAGGAGCTGGACAAGCTGAGCGCCGCCATCTCGGCTCTGGACCGGGACGCCTCGCTGCCGCCGGTCCAGCCGGTCTTCATCACCGTGGACCCGGAGAGGGACGACGCGGCGGCTCTGGACCGCTACGTGAAGGACTTCCACCCGCGGCTCATCGGACTCACAGGGACGCCGGAGGAGGTGAAACACGCAGGACGGGACTACCGGGTGTACGCCAGCGCCGGTCCTAAGGACGAGGACGGGGACTACATCGTGGACCACACGATCCTCATCTACCTCATCAGTCCAGACGGGCTGTTTCTGGACTATTACAACCGCATGAAGAGCCAGGACCAGATCACTGAGAGCGTCCGGAACCACATCAAGAACTACGAGCAGCTGGACCCACAACCGTAGGGTCCCTGAGGGAACCAGTGGAACCAGAACCGTAGGGTCCCTGAGGGAACCAGAACCGTCTGCTCACGACCAGTCTGCGATATCAATACATCAAATGCGTTGTGTTCTGTGATTTAACATATTAAATATGATTCACTTTTGAAATATAACTTTGATTTACTCCGTTGTGTGTTTTTGGTATTTTTGTCTTTGGTGGTGAATCTTAAAACCTCCTGAAATAATAAAGAATATAATTCAAAATATGTTTGGGAGAAAATAAAAATAAAAAATAAAATAAAGGAGAATTAAATACTTTTATGGCAGATTTCTTTCTCGTGCCATTTATTTACATATCTTTGATTTTTACGATCAGCTCGTTTAGTAACAGAAGAGTTTATTACAAATGTTCATTTCTCTCCTCGGACGGACAGACGGACACAGTTATGATCACGTGCGTGTGTGTTTGTGTGTGTGTGTGTGTGTGTCTCTGTGCGTGTGTGTGTGTGTGTGTCTCTGTGCGTGTGTGTGTGTGTCTCTGTGCGTGTGTGTGTGTGTGTGTCTCTGTGCGTGTGTGTGTGTGTGTGTCTCTGTGCGTGTGTTTGTGTGTGTGTCTCTGTGCGTGTGTGTGTGTGTCTCTGTGCGTGTGTGTGTGTGTGTCTCTGTGCGTGTGTTTGTGTGTGTGTGTCTCTGTGCGTGTGTGTGTGTGTGTGTGTCTCTGTGCGTGTGTGTGTGTGTGTGTGTCTCTGTGCGTGTGTTTGTGTGTGTGTGTCTCTGTGCGTGTGTGTCTCTGTGCGTGTGTGTGTGTGTGTGTGTCTCTGTGCGTGTGTTTGTGTGTGTGTGTCTCTGTGCGTGTGTTTGTGTGTCTCTGTGCGTGTGTGTGTGTGTGTGTGTCTCTGTGCGTGTGTGTGTGTCTCTGTGTCTGCGTGTGCGTGCGTGTGTGTGTGTCTCTGTGCGTGTGTTTGTGTGTGTGTCTCTGTGCGTGTGTTTGTGTGTGTGTGTCTCTGTGCGTGTGTGTGTGTGTGTGTGTCTCTGTGCGTGTGTGTGTGTGTGTGTGTCTCTGTGCGTGTGTTTGTGTGTGTGTGTCTCTGTGCGTGTGTGTGTGTGTGTCTCTGTGCGTGTGTGTGTGTGTGTGTGTGTCTCTGTGCGTGTGTTTGTGTGTGTGTGTGTCTCTGTGCGTGTGTGTGTGTGTGTGTGTCTCTGTGCGTGTGTGTGTGTGTGTGTGTCTCTGTGCGTGTGTGTGTGTGTGTGTGTCTCTGTGCGTGTGTGTGTGTGTGTGTGTCTCTGTGCGTGTGTTTGTGTGTGTGTGTCTCTGTGCGTGTGTTTGTGTGTCTCTGTGCGTGTGTGTGTGTGTGTGTGTGTGTGTCTCTGTGTCTGCGTGTGCGTGCGTGCGTGTGTGTTCATGTGGAACCCGTGAGAGTCTTGAACCGGTCTGGCGCTCTGTGAGTGCTGATCAGAGTCAGACCCATCGAGTCCACGCTGTCCTCCAGACCTCCAACACTGTCCACCTCCACCGTCAGGTCGTTGGCCTGAGACACCAGAGGACACGCCTTCAGTTAGTCACATGACAGTCACATGACCCTCCACATCTCTAACTGGAACAGGTTAGCTGGTGGACATCAGAAGGTGTTCTGTGATTGTGTGTGTGTGTGTGTGTGTGTGTGTGTTCACCAGCTGAAGAGAAGCCATCAGGTATTTACAGGCTTCATAGTTGTTGACTCCAGAGACGATGGAGGAGAAAGTTCTTCTCTGACCGACGCCGGTCAACGACGACACGATCCGGTCTCCGTAGTCGTGGATGTCGAACACGGAGCGCTGCTCCTGAACACAACAACAACAACAACGTCAACAACAACAACCAGCTGATCACAACAACTCCCAGACTGGTGCATTACCTGCAGCACCAGTTGCGGTCCGATCTGGTCCTCCCAGTCTTTGACTCGACGAGACAGAGCCGTCTCCTGAGTGTACGCTCGACAGTCCACCACCAGCTGCTCCTGAACGCACCACACACACAGGTGATCAGTGACCAGTACATCTCAGGTATCATGCTTTAATGCTGAGTCATCATTTCATCTCTCACCACACGCAGCTTCACCAGATCTTCATAACGCAGTTCATCTCCCTCACCGCCTAAAAATAAACAAAACGTATATCACAGGTGATCTCTACCTGTAGATATGAAGTCTGGTCCTACAGGTGATCTCTACCTGTAGATATGAAGTCTGGTCCTACAGGTGATCTCTACCTGTAGATATGAAGTCTGGTCCTACAGGTGATCTCTACCTGTAGATATGAAGTCTGGTCCTACAGGTGATCTCTACCTGTAGATATGAAGTCTGGTCCTACAGGTGATCTCTACCTGTAGATATGAAGTCTGGTCCTACAGGTGTTCTCTACCTGTAGATATGAAGTCTGGTCCGACAGCAAACTCATCTGGAAGATCACCTGGAAACGCTTCCTGGTCGTTGTCTGAGTTGTCGTCGTCTCCACCTGTAAAAGATTCAAAGACTCAGACACCTGAGCTGAGAGGAGTTGAAGCGATGTCTACACAGTGTGTGTGTGTGTGTGTGTGTGTGTGTGTGCGCGCGTGTGTGGAGGTCTTACCCAGCATGTCGGGGGGTCTGAATCCGTCCATAGGCTCCGCCCCGTGCTGCTGTGGCCCTGCCTCCTCCGGCTGGAGGAAGGTCCTCCTGAGTTCTTCGTCAGAGACCGCCACCCCCTGAGTGACATCACACACACAGCATCACTGACCACACCCACTTAGTGACATCACTTAATAAAGCTGCATTCTCTCTAGTGTCCACCAGGGGGCGACGCCACTGGTTGTATAGAAGTCTATGAGAAAATTATTCTGGGCGGGGCTACACGGTGATTGACAGGTCTCTACCAGAGACGTATACACCGTCTCTAGTCACTCCTCCGTCCATATAAGGTCACTTCCTGTTCACTGGTTGTAAAAACCAAGATGGCGACGGCCAAAATGCAGAACTCGAGTCTTTAAAACGATAATATATGAATTTTCAAAATTATCTGTATCACACACACACTCACACACACACACAAAGACACTCACACTCTCTCTCACACACACAAAGACACACACACTCACACACACACACAAAGACACACACACACACACTCACACTCTCACACACACAAAGACACACACACACTCACACACACTCACACACACACACACACACAAAGACACACACTCACACTCTCTCTCACACACACACACACACACACACAAAGACACACACACACACTCACACTCTCTCTCACACACACAAAGACACACACACACTCACACACACTCACACTCTCTCTCTCTCACACACACACACACACACAAAGACACACACTCTCTCACACACACACACACTCACACTCACACTCTCTCTCACACACACACACACTCACACACACACACACACACACACACACACACTCACACACACACACACACTCACACACTCACACACACACTCACACACACACTCACACACACACACACACTCTTACTGCTCTCCTGTAGATGATCTTCCGAGTCTTCAGTTTGTTTTTCATGGTTTTTAAATAAATGTAGTTCAGGTCTGAAAAACATGAAACATGATTTTCTATAACTGTGTCAAAGACGGCCGTCATTACGTCACATGTTATGGTTTTATTTCTGATGATAGATTTAGTTTTATTCATGAAATAGTGAAAAATTGTTGACCTGGAAACGCTGGTCCATTTTTGAACTTGTGCTCCGGAGGATCAACTGAAAGACAAAATAAATCATCATCATCCTCCTCCTCCTCCTCATCATCACCCTCCTCCTCCTCATCATCATCATCACCGTCCTCCTCCTCCTCATCACCATCATCCTCCTCCTCCTCATCACCGTCCTCCTCCTCCTCATCATCACGTCCTCCTCCTCCTCCTCACCATCATCCTCCTCCTCCTCATCATCCTCCTCCTCCTCCTCATCACCGTCCTCCTCCTCATCATCACATCCTCCTCCTCCTCCTCATCACCATCATCCTCCTCCTCCTCATCATCACCCTCCTCCTCCTCCTCCTCATCAATACCACCATCCTCCTCCTCCTCATCACCATCCTCCTCCTCCTCCTCATCACCATCATCCTCCTCCTCATCATCCTCCTCCTCCTCCTCATCACCATCATCCTCCTCCTCCTCATCACCATCATCCTCCTCCTCATCATCCTCCTCCTCATCACCCTCCTCCTCCTCCTCCTCCTCATCACCATCATCCTCCTCCTCATCACCCTCCTCCTCCTCCTCCTCCTCATCACCATCATCCTCCTCCTCATCATCCTCCTCCTCATCACCCTCCTCCTCCTCCTCCTCCTCATCACCATCATCCTCCTCCTCATCATCACCATCATCCTCCTCCTCATCATCCTCCTCCTCATCACCCTCCTCCTCATCACCCTCCTCCTCCTCCTCCTCCTCATCAATACCACCATCCTCCTCCTCCTCATCACCATCATCCTCCTCCTCATCATCCTCCTCCTCCTCCTCATCACCATCATCCTCCTCCTCCTCATCACCATCATCCTCCTCCTCATCATCCTCCTCCTCATCACCCTCCTCCTCCTCCTCCTCACCACCATCATCCTCCTCCTCATCATCACCCTCCTCCTCCTCCTCATCACCATCATCCTCCTCCTCATCACCATCATCCACCTCCTCCTCATCACCATCATCCTCCTCCTCCTCGTCACCATCATCATCCTCCTCCTCCTCATCGTGGTACCGGTACCAAAGAACCCGCGGCCCAAGGACCTCAACAGCTACAGGCCGGTGGCGTTGACATCCCACCTGATGAAGACCATGGAGAGGCTGGTCCTTGCCCATCTCCGCCCTCTGGTGAGTTCATCCCTGGACCCTCTTCAGTTCGCCTACCAGTCCGGCATCGGGGTGGATGACGCCGTCATCTTCCTGCTGCAGAGATGCCTCTCTCACCTGGAAAAGGCTGGAAGCACTGTGAGAGTCATGTTCTACGACTTCTCCAGTGCCTTCAACACCATCCAGCCTTTGCTTCTGAGGGACAAGCTGGAGCAGACCGGGGTGGACCACCACCTCACTGCATGGATCCTGGACTACCTCACCAACCGTCCACAGTATGTGCGGATACGGGGGTGTGAGTCAGATCGGGTGTCCTGCAGCACAGGGGCCCCACAGGGAACCGTTCTGGCTCCATTCCTCTTCTCCATTTACACCTCGGACTTCAAACACAACTCTGCCAACTGCCACCTGCAAAAGTTCTCTGACGACTCTGCAATCGTCGGCCTCATCTCCGCAGATGATGACAGAGAGTACAGGGAACTGAACCAGGACTTTTTAGGATGGTGCCAGCGGAACCGCCTCCATATCAACACCAGCAAGACCAAGGAGCTGGTGGTGGACTTCCGCCGGGGTAAACGCCCTCCTCCGACACCGGTGAGCATCCAGGGACTGGACATTGAGGTCGTGAAGTCGTATAAGTACCTGGGTGTTCACTTGAACAATAAACTGGACTGGACTGACCACGCTCACGCTCTTTATAAAAAAGGACAGAGCAGACTCTTTCTGCTGAGGAGACTGAGGTCTTTTGGGGTGCAGGGAGCACTCCTGAAGACCTTCTTCGACTCCGTGGTGGCATCAGCCATCTTCTATGGAGTGGTCTTCTGGAGCAGCAGCATCGCGGCAGCTGACAGGAGGAGACTGGACAAACTGGTGAGGAAGGCCAGCAGCGTGCTGGGGTGTCCACTGGATACTGTGGAGGTGGTGGGAGACAGGAGGATGATGGCGAAGCTCTCATCCCTGATGAGCCACGCCTCCCACCCCATGCAGGACACTCTGGCAGCTCTGCACAGCTCCTTCAGTCACCGGCTGATCCATCCCCGGTGTCTGAGGGAGAGGTACCGCAAGTCCTTCCTCCCCGCTGCTGTCAGGCTGCACAACAAGCTGCTCTCGGGAGACCACTAACACTTTGAACACTTTGAACACTTTGAACATTTGGACTGAACATGAACACTTGAACACTTAATTCATTCACCTGGTGCAATACCTAATCCGTGCAATCCTGTGCAATATCAAATACGTTTAAGTATTATCTTACATTTCACATTTTTACTCCGTCTGAACATACTGGTATATTTTGTATTCTTCTTTACTGTCATATTTTTTACTACTGTTTAGTTTATTTATACTACTTGATTTTCTATCTTCATTTATTACTTGTGAGCGATGCTGCTGTAATCCTGTAATTTCCCCACTGAGGGACTAATAAAGGATTATCTTATCTTATCTTATCATCCTCCTCCTCCTCCTCATCATCACCCTCCTCCTCCTCCTCATCACCATCACCCTCCTCCTCATCATCACCATCCTCCTCCTCCTCATCACCATCACCCTCCTCCTCCTCCTCACCATCCTCCTCCTCCTCATCATCACCATCCTCCTCCTCATCATCACCATCCTCCTCATTATCACCATCCTCCTCCTCCTCCTCCTCATCACCATCACCATCACCCTCCTCCTCATCATCACCATCCTCCTCCTCCTCATCACCATCACCCTCCTCCTCCTCCTCACCATCCTCCTCCTCCTCCTCATCATCACCATCCTCCTCCTCATCATCACCATCCTCCTCATTATCACCATCCTCCTCCTCCTCCTCCTCCTCCTCCTCCTCCTCATCATCATCATCACCACCCTCCTCCTCCTTCTCCTCCTCATCATCACCCTCCTCCTCCTCCTCCTCCGACGGTGGTTCTCACATGTTGCTGTGAACCAGCTCCTGAAGTCCTGCAGAGCAGCAGCTGGTCTTCGTTTCCTCTTCCCTGCGTCGTCCAGCCCGTCGGGGACTTTGTAGCGTTTCCCAGATGTGAACGCTTTGTCTTCTCCGAGGACGACGTACGGCTCGTTCAGCGTCCACACGCTGACCTGAAAGGTTCACGTCCGTTTACAGGATAACGTGCAGATATTTAGACAGAACTGTTTTTATGAGAATTACGTCACAATATTTAAAGAATAAAGTTCTAATTTTACATGATTTAATGAGAAGTAAATAAATGAAAAAATTAATTTGTCATTTCTTTAAGAAATCATTTTATGAAAAAAGACACAAAACTAAAGAAAAAGTGGAAGTAAAAAGTAATGAGAAATATAAATCTAACATCATGAGAGTGAAGAGTACTTAATAAATGAGTAATATTGCAACATTAGAATATTTCCATGATGAACTAGTTTAAACTGGTCGAATGGAGATGAAGATGATCACACTTACAGGCGGAGGCGTCTCCTCCGTCCTCGCTGGTTTCTCTTCGACCTCTCGTCTCTCTCCGATCATCCGTCCTTCACTCGGAGCCTGAGACACATTTTAAAGACTTTAACAACGACTCAACGAGTCTCAAAGTCTCTGAATTGGACTGAACACAAAAACCAGACCTGGTGCCGGTCCAAATGCTCCTCTGGGTCCTGGTCCAGCTCCATGTTGATATCCTCTAAAGGAAGGAAGTCCTCCTCAGCATCACCTCCGTTACCTTCAACCAGAGCCTCAAGAGGACGAGGATCTGTACCTCTCTGGATTTGATCCACATCCATCAGAAGCCTGGATGCAGCTGATCCCAGAGTGAGGAGGATCAGATCCTGGTCTCCTGGGATGAAGAGGTTGATCCTGAAGTCCTTCTGACTGAACAGGACGTCTCCGGTCACACTGAGACACACAGATTTATGAACTATATCTGAACAGTGTAGTAGTAACATATAAAATACTTAATTGTGTTGTTTTACTAACTGACCTGATGAGCGGAAGCTTGTGCTTCTCTGAGATTTCAGGAGGAATCAGAGACGCAGGAGGAAGAGGAGCAACACTCACAGTCTGACGGTGAAACAGAGAGAGTTACACTTCATGATCAACTACAGACATCAGAGAGTTAGTCTGGAATAATCTGTCTGTAGTCAGAGAGTTAGTCTGTAATAATCTGTCTGTAGTCAGAGTTAGTCTGTAATAATCTGTCTGTAATCAGAGAGCTAGTCTGTAATAATCTGTCTGTAATCAGAGAGTTAGTCTGTAATAATCTGTCTGTGTTCAGAGAGTTAGTCTGTAATAATCTGTCTGTAGTCAGAGTTAGTCTGTAATAATCTGTCTGTAATCAGAGAGCTAGTCTGTAATAATCTGTCTGTAATCAGAGAGTTAGTCTGTAATAATCTGTCTGTAGTCAGAGTTAGTCTGTAATAATCTGTCTGTAATCAGAGAGTTAGTCTGTAATAATCTGTCTGTGTTCAGAGAGTTAGTCTGTAATAATCTGTCTGTAGTCAGAGTTAGTCTGTAATAATCTGTCTGTAATCAGAGAGTTAGTCTGTAATAATCTGTCTGTAGTCAGAGAGTTAGTCTGTAATAATCTGTATGTGTTCAGAGTTAGTCTGTAATAATCTGTCTGTGTTCAGAGAGTTAGTCTGTAATAATCTGTCTGTAGTCAGAGAGTTAGTCTGTAATAATCTGTATGTGTTCAGAGTTAGTCTGTAATAATCTGTCTGTAGTCAGAGAGTTAGTCTGTAATAATCTGTCTGTAGTCAGAGTTAGTCTGTAATAATCTGTCTGTAGTCAGAGAGTTAGTCTGTAATAATCTGTCTGTAGTCAGAGTTAGTCTGTAATAATCTGTATGTGTTCAGAGTTAGTCTGTAATAATCTGTCTGTAGTCAGAGAGTTAGTCTGTAATAATCTGTCTGTAGTCAGAGAGTTAGTCTGTAATAATCTGTCTGTAGTCAGAGTTAGTCTGTAATAATCTGTCTGTAGACAGAGTTAGTCTGTAATAATCTGTCTGTAGTCAGAGAGTTAGTCTGTAATAATCTGTCTGTAGTCAGAGTTAGTCTGTAATAATCTGTCTGTAGTCAGAGTTAGTCTGTAATAATATGTCTGTAGTCAGAGAGTTAGTCTGTAATAATCTGTCTGTAGTCAGAGAGTTAGTCTGTAATAATCTGTCTGTAGTCAGAGTTAGTCTGTAATAATCTGTCTGTAGTCAGAGTTAGTCTGTAATAATCTGTCTGTAGTCAGAGCTAGTCTGTAATAATCTGTCTGTAGTCAGAGCTAGTCTGTAATAATCTGTCTGTAGTCAGAGTTAGTCTGTAATAATCTGTCTGTAGTCAGAGTTAGTCTGTAATAATCTGTCTGTAGTCAGAGTTAGTCTGTAATAATCTGTCTGTAGTCAGAGCTAGTCTGTAATAATCTGTCTGTAGTCAGAGCTAGTCTGTAATAATCTGTCTGTAGTCAGAGTTAGTCTGTAATAATCTGTCTGTAGTCAGAGCTAGTCTGTAATAATCTGTCTGTAGTCAGAGAGTTAGTCTGTAATAATCTGTCTGTAGTCAGAGTTAGTCTGTAATAATCTGTATGTGTTCAGAGTTAGTCTGTAATAATCTGTCTGTAGTCAGAGAGTTAGTCTGTAATAATCTGTCTGTAGTCATAGAGTTAGTCTGTAATAATCTGTCTGTAGTCAGAGTTAGTCTGTAATAATCTGTCTGTAGACAGAGTTAGTCTGTAATAATCTGTCTGTAATCAGAGAGTTAGTCTGTAATAATCTGTCTGTAGTCATAGAGTTAGTCTGTAATAATCTGTCTGTAGTCAGAGAGTTAGTCTGTAATAATCTGTCTGTAGTCAGAGTTAGTCTGTAATAATCTGTCTGTAGACAGAGTTAGTCTGTAATAATCTGTCTGTAGTCAGAGAGTTAGTCTGTAATAATCTGTCTGTAGTCAGAGTTAGTCTGTAATAATCTGTCTGTAGTCAGAGTTAGTCTGTAATAATATGTCTGTAGTCAGAGAGTTAGTCTGTAATAATCTGTCTGTAGTCAGAGTTAGTCTGTAATAATCTGTCTGTAGTCAGAGAGTTAGTCTGTAATAATCTGTCTGTAGTCAGAGTTAGTCTGTAATAATCTGTCTGTAGACAGAGTTAGTCTGTAATAATCTGTCTGTAGTCAGAGAGTTAGTCTGTAATAATCTGTCTGTAGTCAGAGTTAGTCTGTAATAATCTGTCTGTAGTCAGAGTTAGTCTGTAATATGTCTGTAGTCAGAGAGTTAGTCTGTAATAATCTGTCTGTAGTCAGAGAGTTAGTCTGTAATAATCTGTCTGTAGTCAGAGTTAGTCTGTAATAATCTGTCTGTAGTCAGAGTTAGTCTGTAATAATCTGTCTGCAGACAGAGTTAGTCTGTAATAATCTGTCTGTAGTCAGAGTTAGTCTGTAATAATCTGTCTGTAGTCAGAGTTAGTCTGTAATAATCTGTCTGTAGTCAGAGCTAGTCTGTAATAATCTGTCTGTAGTCAGAGTTAGTCTGTAATAATCTGTCACCCTGCTGTAGACGCCTCTCTGCTGTGTGTGAACTCACCGTGTTGGAGTCTGTATTCATAGAGTTCCCAGAGACCTCGATGTTGAGCGGAGTGAACTGAAGGAGACAGACAGACTGGTCGGCTCAATGATGTCCTACATTACCCACAATGCCTTTCTGCAACAGTTGAGTAGAGGAAGCAGGTTATGAACCTGTTGGTCATGTGGCTACTGTTTGTAAACATTTACTTCACATGGACATATTTAAAGACATTTGAACATCTTGATAAATATATCAACAGGCTTTGTTTCCCCTCCAGCTCTGAGAATAATAAACAACAGAAACACAACACATAGAACCGTTTCTCACCACAGCGTCATCGTCGTGTTCGCTTGCTGCTCCGTCAGAGTCGTCCTCCTGAGACGCTGACGTCTGTTTCTTCCGTCTGTCGAGAAAACAAACATCAGAAAAGCTGAATCACCTGAAGGCGTCTGTCCAACACTGACTCACAGCTGGAGGACCGTCTCACTTCTTCTTGCTGTCGTTGATGTACTCCAGAGTTTGGTAGACCAGACCGTGCAGGAGGTCCACCTGAACCAGACGACAGTGACGTTTAATAAGAGCTGGCTGTTAATAAAGTTTTACAGTTTGGTTTTATTTGAAGGTGAACCTTCTTGCTGTAGATGTAGGCTGAACCCTGGATCAGCAGCGCCGCTTCGGCAAAGTTCAGTCTGATTTTCCCTCCGTCGAACGTGATGCACATGTCGTCCAGCTACATAAACAAAGACACAGACTCAGAGACGCAGAGACTCAGAGACTCAGGGAATCAGAGACGCAGAGACTCAGAGATGCAGAGACGCAGAGACTCAGAGATGCAGAGACTCAGAGACGCAGAGACTCAGAGACGCAGAGACTCAGAGACGCAGAGACTCAGAGATGCAGAGACGCAGAGACTCAGAGACGCAGAGACTCCGAGATGCAGAGACGCAGAGATGCAGAGACTCAGAGACGCAGAGACTCAGGGAATCAGAGACGCAGAGACTCAGAGACGCAGAGACTCAGGGAATCAGAGACGCAGAGACTCAGAGACGCAGAGACTCAGAGACTCAGAGACTCAGAGACGCAGAGACTCAGAGATGCAGAGACGCAGAGACTCAGAGATGCAGAGACTCAGAGACGCAGAGACTCAGAGACGCAGAGACTCAGAGACGCAGAGACTCAGAGATGCAGAGACGCAGAGACTCAGAGACGCAGAGACTCCGAGATGCAGAGACGCAGAGACTCAGAGACGCAGAGACTCAGGGAATCAGAGACGCAGAGACTCAGAGACGCAGAGACGCAGAGACTCAGAGACGCAGAGACTCAGGGAATCAGAGACGCAGAGACTCAGAGACGCAGAGACTCAGAGACTCAGAGACGCAGAAACAGAGACACAGTCTTCTTTCTAATCAGAGCTTCTTATCCGACGTGTTCTACCTCTTCTAAATAGTCGTTTAGCTCTGACGCCACATCGATCTCCCAGTTCTTGGTGAGCTCTCTGATTGGCTGCAGCAGGTGAGGGAATCTGCTCTCTGTGAAATCCATGACGTCTCACTGTGAAGAGTAAAGTAATAACATCACAACAGTTCAGTAAAAGTACTGCAGTATTCGCAGCAAAGATGTACTCAAAGTATCAGAAACACAAGTATGTCAAGTCATGTTACTATAAACAGTCGGTGGTCACTTTATTAGGTACACCTGAATGAACTTATAACAACAACTTTATTTATATAGCCCCTTTAAACATAGTTTGAAGTTATTTGACAGATAAAGCAGCTCAGTGAAACATTATGATCAAAATAAACTAAGAAAGAAAGAAATACATGAAAATAAAGAAATAAAGAAAGAAATGAATAAAAACAAACACACAGAGATAAATAATATCTCAGAGCTGAAAGCCACTGAGCTCATTTGAAGTCTCCACTTCAGAAGGTATATAAAGTATATGAAGTATGAGATATGACTACGTGAAATATTATAGACAAGATGCTTTACAAGATATGAAATATGATAAAAAAAATATTAATATATTACAAACAAAAGATGTTGTACTCGACTACTAATACTACTACTATTATAATGACAGTATTGTATGTATACAGCATGATTGTATATTCTTAAACACCATATTACACATACACTATTTCCCTCTGAAATGTAGTATATAGAATATCATAACATTAACACCTCATAAATACTTAAAGCCTTGATCAGTTAGTTATTTCCAGTAGCTGGACTAGAACAGATGAGGATTATAATATATAATGTAAATATGTTAAATATTAGAGACGTTACACCAGACTCCATTCATAAATATGACGTTTTTAACCCACTAACGTCAGCTTCAGTTAACATGACGTAATATGCACGGACGGACTTTAACGTTACAACAATGACGGATTGTCGTAAACACGAACATCTTCACGTAATAAATCATGAGCCGAATAGAACAGAACACCCGATTGATTAGATATCTTAACGAGTCGTCTGTCGGATAGATTTTAACCTAAAACTGAAACTAAGAACACAAACGACACTTTTTATTACGTAATCCGGCCGAAGGTCGTCTTCATACCAACAGAAACACTGAAACTGTCTTTAAATATGACGTCAATCTAACCGTTAGAGTAGCCGAATACTACTACTACTACTACTACTACTACTACTACTACTACTACTACTACTACTACTACTACTACTACTACTACTACTACTACGTATTAATGTTTACCTTAAAGTTATAAAGCAGCTTTAGGAGAAAAGACAGCGAAGAAGAACTCACCGAGACGTTAGCATAACAGTCAAACTACCCGCGCAAGTTTCTTCTTCGCGGGTCAGATTCTTCTTTTTCGTCTGTTGGCGGACTGAATAGCTGCTTACCGCCACCTACAGGTCGGCAGTGAACAACACCCTGACGTCATGGACAGTTTATGTACTGGTTCATGTACTAACTATTGTACTTGTTACTGTACTGCATCTCAGAGTTAACTATTGTACTTATTACTGTACTGCATCTCAGAGGTACATGTTGTACTTCTTATTGTACTACCTCTTAGAGGTACATATAGTAATTATTAATGTAGTACTAGTGTATGTATGTGTATATGTATATGTATGGGTATGTATATGTATATATATATATATAGTTATATATATATACATATATTTATATATATAAATTTATATATATATATATTTATATATAAATTTATATATATATATATATATATATTTATATATATATATATATATATATATATATTTATATATATATATATATATTTATATATATATATAAATATATATATATATATATATATTTATATTTATATATATTTATATGTATATATTAATACCCTGACCCATGAAATAAGTGAACCAGGACAAATGTAACTTTGCAACATTTTATTTTTTAACACACATTAAAACTCTGTGACGACGATCTCAGTTTGATCTCGTCCCTCAAATTTGAAGTGACACAAATGTACAATAATGAAATGGCACCAAAGACGAACAGTTGAGCAGGAAGAGACTCGGGAGCTCAGAGACTCGAGAGCTCAGAGACTCGAGAGCTCAGAGACTCTGAGCTCAGAGACTCTGAGCTCAGAGACTCGAGAGCTCAGAGACTCTGAGCTCAGAGACTCGGGAGCTCAGAGACTCGAGAGCTCAGAGACTCTGAGCTCAGAGACTCGAGAGCTCAGAGACTCTGAGCTCAGAGACTCTGAGCTCAGAGACTCGAGAGCTCAGAGACTCGAGAGCTCAGAGACTCGTCTGCAGCTTCACTTCTAACAAAGTGCGCTTTGTCTCCGAGTCACGTTTCCTGAACTTGTGGCTCAGCTGATGATTCACAGATACAAGTTTAAAAAAACAAACTCTCAAGCAACGGTTCCACAGATCACTGAGTAAAGAAACAATGAGCAGTATTAATATGAATATTTACAGTGCGTTTGATATTAATCGTGAAAAGACTTCAGTTTGAGCCTCAAGGCCACGAATCCTTTCACACATTCACGAGTTCTTCCTTCATTCCACAGCAGTGCTCGAGGCGCTCCATCAAGATCAAATGATCAACACTTTATGGATTGTACAAAGATTTGAGATCATAAACAATTTGTGGGGCATTTTGTTTTATTTTGAAATTCATTCTTATTTTGAGTTCATAAAACGTCTTTTTTCTTTAAAACATTTTGTTAAAATGTATCAAAACAATATCAGCTGTTTCATTAAATAGTTCCATTCTTTGAAATCTGATTTTAGTTTCGTTACTCGTTTGAAGTTCCTCGTTTTTTATTCCATTTTTCAGGAAAAATATGAAGCAGTTTGATATTAAATATTAAATGATGTATTTGAGAAGTTTTGTTAATTTAAACTAAAGATTGAAAGTATTCCAAACTAAACTAATAATCTTTATTTGAACGAAAACAAAGATTCACAGAAACTAGAAACACGTTGATTTATGGAACGAACTACAAACTTTATTTGCTGTTTAAACAATTCCACTGATTGTTGCCAGTGAATAGTTATGTGATGTTTTTCAGTCGTTGAACTCTGCGCTCTTATTTTGGCGACACGCTGAACTTCCTGAACGCAGTAAACATTCTGTAAAGTCACGGAAGATGAAATATTACAAAACAATTGTTAAAGTTGATCTGATGACTAAAATAAACTATTTTATGAACAATATTCATGTTTTTAAGACAAAATCCAAAAGTGATTCATTTTAAAATCAGAATGTTTTTCACTGTTAACTCATTTATTATTTATTTATTATTAAAAACGTTTTAAATTCAGAAACATTTCTGCAGCTTTTTGGTCCAATTTTCAAATGAACGCAAATAAAAAACACAGAATATTAAAAAAGCAACAATTTAGAACCAGATCAGTTTTAACATGACAGCATATCTACGATTAAATCAAACTGTAGCATTATAAAACTGAATTGTTCTATTTTGAAACAAAATTTGGTGATTTCCAATTTTGAGATTAAAACAAAAGATATTTGTGCACTTTGCTGAATTTGTGTATTTTAACAATTCATAGACAAATAATCATGACTTTCCATTATAAAGGGAACATTGGTTATTATAAATGTCTGCGTCATAAATTACATTTGTAATCAAAACAAATTGACACGATATCGTTGTTCGGTATTTTTGGTGCTTTATTCTGTGAGCGTTGTTTGAATTTGCGGTTTATAAACTGAAATGTTTGAAGATTTTAAACGTTTGACGGCAGCGACATGAAGTCAAACTATTCTTGATGGTTT
>CM051709.1:19997166-20007166 GCA_028022725.1 Lycodopsis pacificus
TGTGTACTAGTACTAGATTAAATTACTCACCCTCACATGTGTACTCGTACTAGATTAAAGTACTCACCCTCACATGTGTACTCGTACTAGATTAAAGTACTCACCCTCACATGTGTACTCGTACTAGATTAAAGTACTCACCCTCACATGTGTACTAGTACTAGATTAAAGTACTCATCCTCACATGTGTACTAGTACTCGATTAAAGTACTCACCCTCACATGTGTACTCGTACTAGATTAAAGTACTCACCCTCACATGTGTACTCATACTAGATTAAAGTACTCACCCTCACATGTGTACTAGTACTAGATTAAAGTACTCACCCTCACATGTGTACTAGTACTAGATTAAAGTACTCACCCTCACATGTGTACTCGTACTAGATTAAAGTACTCACCCTCACATGTGTACTAGTACTAGATTAAAGTACTCACCCTCACATGTGTACTAGTACTAGATTAAAGTACTCACCCTCACATGTGTACTAGTACTAGATTAAAGTACTCACCCTCACATGTGTACTCGTACTAGATTAAAGTACTCACCCTCACATGTGTACTAGTACTAGATTAAAGTACTCACCCTCACATGTGTACTAGTACTAGATTAAAGTACTCACCCTCACATGTGTACTAGTACTAGATTAAAGTACTCACCCTCACATGTGTACTAGTACTAGATTAAAGTACTCACCCTCACATGTGTACTAGTACTAGATTAAAGTACTCACCCTCACATGTTTACTAGTACTAGATTAAAGTACTCACCCTCACATGTGTACTAGTACTAGATTAAAGTACTCACCCTCACATGTTTACTAGTACTAGATTAAATTACTCACCCTCACATGTGTACTAGTACTAGATTAAAGTACTCACCCTCACATGTGTACTCGTACTAGATTAAAGTACTCACCCTCACATGTGTACTAGTACTAGATTAAAGTACTCACCCTCACATGTGTACTCGTACTAGATTAAAGTACTCACCCTCACATGTGTACTAGTACTAGATTAAAGTACTCACCCTCACATGTGTACTAGTACTAGATTAAAGTACTCACCCTCACATGTGTACTAGTACTAGATTAAAGTACTCACCCTCCTCCTCTCGTTACACTGAGTCAGCATCACGACGATCGGACACTTTTCCTGAAGAACCATCTTCCAGAAATCATTCCGAGTCTCCGGCAGCGGACCCTGAGTGGCGATGTACTCTTTTGTATTTTTGTACCCCTGAAAGTTACAAAATACACACTTTTACTGTCATGAACAGATATCGTCAGTCATTAATATATAAATAATAAGAAAGTGAATTCAGTATTTATTTTCTTTCACTGAGAATAAATTAATTAATAAAAAAGCGGACGCAAGTACAATTTATGTTCTTTTAATTTACTGGAGTATTTAATTTTCCTGATACTACATTCTACTTCATATACTTTTACTCGACTACACGTCAGAAGGAAAGATAGTACTTTGTACTTCCTCTATTTGATAGCTTTAGTTACTTTACAGATTCAGATTTTATTATTCAAACATTTGATCATTTTATAAAATATTAATGAAAACAGAAGAAACTATAATTCTACAATTTACTATAATGACTTGATGTACTGTGAAATATTACAATACACAGTACATTGTACATTATACAGGTAACATGGGACCATTTACCTCATAATATTCTGCATGCAGTATTTTTACAGTATGGTATAAGTACTTTTACTGTAGCAGAGTATTTGTACACTCTGCTATAAGTACTTTTACTGTAAGTAATATATATGGATAATTCTTCCACCACTGAAAAACTATGAAGTAAATCATATTAAAAGTGAAAGACATGTATATATGTATATTTATACTCACAGGTATGTAGTTGGCGTTGATGTAATCTGAACCTTCATCGTCGTGCATCGACATCAACTTCACCCGACTGAAGTCGTCTGCAGATAAAGATTCAAAGATTCAAAGATTTCAAGATTTCAAGATTCAAAGATTTCAAGATTTCAAGATTCAAAGATTTCAAGATTTCAAGTTTTAAAGATTTCAAGATTTAAAGATTTAACTGTGAGGTGAGTAAACTCGTTCGTGTGACGTGACTTTCATCCATAAATCTGTTTGATGATCCGAACTTCACATTTCATTCATATAATTGTAGCTCTTTAGTTTGGTGAGCTCGTCCTCTTTTTCCCATGATGCTTTGCGGTCAGTGACTCACAGGGGAGGATGTTGGTGTATCTGTTCTTGGGCCTGTTGATGGGCAGGTCTGCTGCATCATGGGAAAGATCCAGACCGACACTCTTCAGCTCCTAAAAACACAATGAGGGAACGTTAACGGGGGCAGAAACCTGAACCTGCTGGTCTGAACCTGCTGGTCTGAACCTGCTGGTCTGAACCTTCTAGTCTGTTTGAACCTTCTGGTCTGAACCTGCTGGTTTGAACCTGCTGGTCTGGTCTGAACCTTCTAGTCTGAAACTGCTGGTCTGAACCAGCTGGTCTGGTCTGGACCTGCTGGTCTGGTCTGGACCTGCTGTACCTCAAACTGCAGAGAGAACTTGTAGGCCGAGTCTTTGCTCATTTCTTTGAAGTACGCGTCGAAGTCGTCCAGCTGCACGGGACTGAAATAAGACAACAGAAATAGATATATATATATATAAAACATACAAATATAAATATATATATAACTAACATATATATATAAAACATACAAATATAAATATATATATATAACTAACATAGATACATATATATATAAAACATACAAATATAAATATATATAACTAACATATATATATAAAACAAACAAATATAAATATATATATATAACTAACATAGATACATATATATATAAAACATACAAATATAAATATATATATATATATAACTAACATATATATATAAAACATACAAATATAAATATATATATATAACTAACATATATATATAAAACATACAAATATAAATATATATATATATATAACTAACATAGATACATATATATATATATATAAAACATACAAATATAAATATGACTGCTTCATATTTACACATTCAACAACACACACACACACCAAAGTGAAATATGTGAATCATAGATGAGGAGAACACATCTGAGTGAGCTGTTGGTTTAATAAGAAGAACTATGGAAGAATATGAATATAAAGACAATATTCATGTTTTTATTGTGCTTTAAAACTCATTTATTAATCCATCTTTGCTCTCTGTCTGACTGTTAAATATTTAATGTTCTGTTTCTGGCTGAAGGTTATTAGTGCGATAGCAGCAAACACACACAACACAAATACATAAATACATAAATAAACATGAAGAAGCCACAGAAGGTTAGTGTCGTTACCTCGTTAGCTTCCGTTTCTTTAAAGCCGTCTTGCTCCTGTCAAATACAAACATGGTGAGTATATTACACACTATCTGATACTGTATAATATTAAGACATTAGAGTTTGACCGATGTGGGATTTAAAGCCTTTATTAATGGTGATATATTTAAATTCTTCATAAAACATATTATTTCATTGAATTTGCTGACGTGGTTAAAAACAGAGAACTGAATCATCGCATCTCATTATCTTTCAGGGTTTATCTGGTGACACCTGTTGTGGTCAGAAACTAAATGTCAACGTCTGCCAGCATCAAAAGGAAATCAATTCAATTGATTTACTTTAACACTAAATCACAAATTTGCCTCAGAGGTCTTCACTAATTCACTAAATCACTAATTCACTAATTCACTAAATCACTAATTCACTAATTCACTCATTCACTAATTCACTAAATCACTCATTCACTAATTCACTAAATCACTAATTCACTAATTCACTAATTCACTAAATCACTAATTCACTAATTCACTAAGTCACTAATTCACTAAATCACTAATTCACTAAATCACAAATTCAAATGAAAAGTGTAATTATTAATGTATAAAACAACATATATTACATTTCATTGAATACATTTTTTAATCTAAATTGCAAACTGGGTTTTGAATGTGAATTTGATTTTCATCCCAATTTTAGCTAAAAGAGAAAAAAATCTTTAAAAAAGGCCGAAGAGGTAAATTATATTAATATTAGTGTAAATTATGAATAATGAGGTTTTAAATAAGGATATTTATATACAGTTCAAATGTCAACTTCCTTTACAGGTTAAAGTTGCACAAATGTTTGCAAATTGGAAAATTTTAATTTAATTTCACATCCTGTTGCCAATGCAGTACGTAAATTAATTCAACATTTAAATTTTGTGCAAACTTGATTTTATTTGATTATTGGCAGACATAAACTTCCATAAAAGGCCAGAATGGAACCGTCCATCAGTCAAACCCTCAAAATAACTGTATCATCATCATAATATCATGCTCAGTGATGAAACCAGGAACATGCAGCATGTTTACATTTACAGTCGTTTATCTTTTACGCTTCATGCTTCTGCATCAGCAAAGATGCACTGACTGTGTTACAGGTCTCCACATCTGTAGTCAGCAAGTGTGTCTTTAACCAGCAACATGCACATTCATAACATCTACATCTACATCATAATAGATACAGGAGATAGAAGCTACGCTAACAGCAGCGCTACATACTCAACCTCGACTTCTTCGGTGGAAACAGACACAAAGAGAAAGACGGCATGCAGACACCAAACATGGAGCAAAGCAGTTAGCATCAACAGTTAGCATCATGCTACATCCAACATGTTCGTGTGACTGACAGTTCGACCAGTCACAGCATCGCAAGACAAAGTTCAACATGTCATAAGAAATGATCTGCTGACTTCCTGTTTCCCCGTCAATCAAACTGGACTTATTTTAAAATGCAGCTTTCAAGTGTTTCAGTATAACTCTGGTGATATCCTATATTTGTTCTTGTCAACAAATCCCATGTGCAGTTTAAAACCAACAATCAATTCATCTTCCTCGTTGCCATAGAGCTCTATCGTCCAAAAACATAATTAAACACACTCACTGAAAAAAATGTTACAAACCCAAGGAGATAATTAATGTAAACTAAGAACAACAGATTTAATATTCAGAGTTCACAGGTGACAAACCGACGATAAGAAAAGAATGAAGAACAGTAACGAGCAGAATCAGCCTGATAAGTAGCTAAAGCAGCAGTTTATTACAGTCGACCACCTCAAGACTATCCTCAAAGAAAAACAACAGTAAATACCCCAAAACAACATGTGTTGTGTTCAGGTGATGGCGCCCTCTAGTGGTCACAGTAGTTGTGATGCTAGACCACCAGAGAACATTGTTCAAGAGACACTAAACATCCGTAGAGGAAAAAGGTCGGGCTCAATGGACGGCTTAACAAAACCTTGGACATAAGCAGAAGATGAAGCGGTTCACTTCCTGTTTCCTCCCAACAGTCATCAGGGTGAATCATAACGTCTGAGGTCACTTTTCATGGGATTTGTTTAACACAATCATCTCAGACTGATAAGTTATCTAACACTTATTTTCCTCAAATCTGAATTTGAGGGCAACCAGGCAATAACTATCACGAGCATTGACAACTGCATGAATATGGAATTCTATATTTAAATTCCATAATGCTTTTAAAAAAAGAAAATAATAGGCCCCAGAATCGAGCCTTGAGGTACACCACATCCGTAAATATATTGTTGGTTTTGGTCTTTTCGTGGGATTTGGTCCAACAGACGGATCCTTTCTAAGAAACTAAACCACAAGATATCTTGTAATATCTATATCAGTATTTGAGGGAAAAGAGACAATAACTATCACTAGCGTCGGTATATCATCTGCATAAATAATAATAATGGAGGAGAAGCATTTGAATTGAGACTCGGGCCTTGAGGTACACCACATCTGTAAATGAATTGTTGGTTTTGGTCTTTTCGTGGAGTTTGTTGACAACAACAGAACAGTGCACATCACCAGGCTCATGCTTTAGTTCTGGATCCAGAGGTGGTCCGGTGGCTCCACAATGTGGAACAATGTCTCGGATCAATACTGCGGGCTGTGCCTCTGCTCAGACATGCCCCTGAATGAAGTGTTTTTTGGCTTACTTACCAAGGATTAATATAAAAAGCCAAAAGATAGTCAGTCCAAAGGCAGGATGGCAGTAGGGTAAGGAAGGCAAAGAGGCTTCTTCGCCTGAAGGGGGTTCAAATAAAGAAATAAAAACACACACAAGTGAAAATAAAGAAAAGCAGACACTAGGTGGCGACATGGGGCCAGAACGTGGTGCTCCGTTAGTAAAGAAGAGTTCAAGCATCATGCAGCGCCGTCTCTCTGGAGGACAACAGCGGTCTGTCTGCTGCTGGACGTCAATGGCGCTCTGTCTCGACCCTCCGGCCCCGAGTCTGTGACATCACCGCGTCTTCCCGGGCCCCGGCCCACAATGCAACACTCAGCCAGGACGCCTCATCATCCACAGTCCAAATTCTGTCACTCGGGGTGACGTCAGACCGTGACGCCACATTAAACAGATGATGTCGTTAACGGTCGTGTTGCCACTGATGCAGCACAACGTGCAGAACGAACCTCTTCCACCTCCAGCTCTTCTGCTTTCACGTGATTCATTTGTACAATGATGCAATAACAGCTGAATGAGTGAATGTATGAATAACTTCGAAACGTCAACACAACAGAAATGTGTCCGTCGTATCAAACAGGAAGAAGTGTGTCGGAGCTGGAGATGAGATTCATTATCTCATGACTTTGATCACAGAAATCATCCGTGTTCAGACATCATTTAACATTCGATGACTTTGGATTCTTCTGTTCAATGAAAAACATGATTATATTTCTCAAAGCATGAAATAAAGTTTTGTTTCAGGAACACAAGTTGCTCAGTTGCTGCATCAGCATTATTATTGAAGGTTTCATGTTTTTTACATTAATTATCAATAATTAACAATAATTAATTGGGTTTTAGTTTCGTCTCAAGTCGAGGACATTCTGTGGGACACAGAACACATTCTGGGATGAACTCATCAAATTGCATTTTGTATCATGTGGACACAAAAGAAAAGATATGATACGGAGCGTAGTGCTATTTGTTTAATTATGTATGCACGAAGCACACAATGGTTATTATTGATCATGAGGGTCATTTTCAGATGGAGATGTGTTGAGCGTCTGGTTTTCTCGTCTCTTCACATCCACAGAAGGTCTTTAACACGACGACAGCAACACATGTGATGATGGAAGCTTCTGCCTTCACTGACCGTCTTTCAGCCGTTATATTAATCACAGACGAGGAGGACGGAGATCTTATCACTTTTATTCCATAACGGTCTCATTTTAATGAATAAATAACTGTGAATTTAAATTTCTTCTTTTGTAGAATTTAACACAATTTAACTTCCAAAAAACAACATTTTGTCCCTTTAATCTGAGATGAAGGGACTTCCTGAGCTTTCATCAGCTAACACCCCATTCCAGCTGGTCCAAACAAAGCCAGCGTGGGAGGGCTGAGCTAATCCTCATCATCCTCATCATCACCATCATCATCGTCATTAAAGCGCCATAAACGAGCTAAAATCTGCAGCTACATGTTCAAATCCCGAATCGGCCCCCTCAATCCCCCCCAGGCCGCTAGTCTGCCTCTGAGTGGGTCTCTGAGGGAGTTTGACTGGATTCCACATCCAAACTGAGGACGTGTGGTTTCTGAGGCCAGGTCTCAGGACTGTGAGGTGCTCCATCATTTCTGATTGAAGGATGTGGTCTAAACATGTCACAGTGATTTGAAGATGACAAACAAGAGGAGGAGGATCCTACCAGTTATAAGGAAGCTTCCCGTCTCTTTCAAACGAAGCAAAATTTACAAAAGTCTCTGCGCCGCACTCCCTGAAACAGAAAACAGACAGTTTGAGGAAGTCAGAAATATTTGATGACTGAGCAGCAAATATAGGAAGTGAGCTGTGGTGAAAATGACTGGAAACTGATATATAAATATAAATATATATATATATATATAAAGGGACGATAACAGTTTCAGAATCGTGTTGAAAATAATTTGCCTAAAAATATTTAACTATTTGATAGTTAGGTGTTCTGAGTCCCCATAAAACATTCTCAGTCCCCATAAAACACCATATAACAGAAGGATTAAAGCAGATAAATACACCATCCATCCTGCCCATATGCTCTAATCTGCTAACAGCCTCTTTAAATACATCCAGATGTTTTGATGAAGACATGTATTGAGAGCCAGATGTTTTCGTCACTGTCACACTAACATGTAGATTTATATAATAGTGATAAAACACTCTGCTGGGTGTTAACACTCAGATCAATGATGTAGAAGTTATTCATGGTGGTTATTTTCACAAGAGGAAGTCGTTTCTGTGTCACAGTTTCTCAGAATAAAATGTGAGAAAATTCTTAAGATTTTAAGAACTAGGAAGTTGTTCTGCTAAATGTAACCTCAAAGATATAACAGTCCAACAGTGTTCATACCAACATGTTTTAGTTGAAAATAGCTCTGTTGAAACTATTAAACACATTCTCAGTCCCCATCAACCACATTCTGAGTCCCCATCAACCACATTCTGAGTCCCCATCAACCACATTCTGAGTCCCCATCAACCACATTCTGAGTCCCCATAAACCACATTCTGAGTCCCCATAAACCACATTCTCAGTCCCCATAAACCACATTCTCAGTCCCCATAAACCACATTCTCAGTGATTCTCAGTCCCCATAAACCACATTCTCAGTCCCCATAAACCACATTCTCAGTGATTCTCAGTCCCCATCAACCAGATTCTCAGTGATTCTCAGTCCCCATAAACCACATTCTCAGTGATTCTCAGTCCCCATAAACCACATTCTCAGTCCCCATAAACCACATTCTCAGTGATTCTCAGTCCCCATAAACCACATTCTCAGTCCCCATAAACCACATTCTCAGTCCCCATAAACCACATTCTCAGTGATTCTCAGTCCCCATCAACCAGATTCTCAGTGATTCTCAGTCCCCATAAACCACATTCTCAGTGATTCTCAGTCCCCATCAACCACATTCCTGATGATGATTATGATTGTGATGAAGGTGTTTGAGTACCTGGTCATCTGCAGGTGCTTCTTTCGGAGAACCAGCAGGAACAGAACCAGCAGGCTGATGAGGAGGATGCTGAGGACGGCCAGAGCCGAGATGGCGGCTACGCTCGGGTTCATCTCTTTAGCTGCAGACACAAACAACAACAACAACCTTGTATTAAAAAGAAAAACCTTTATTCATAATTATCTCGTTGAATTGTTCTCTTAATAAATTCAGTAAAAAGATCATTTCCACTCCATAGATTCATATCACTTCTACATGTTAGGCTACTATCAATGAAACAACACCTCCCTTTCTAAACAGGCTTTTAATGTGAAACACCTGCAGGAAGTGTTGAGTTTTACTCACATCAGCTTGGTAGAGATTTTAAAAATCTATGAAACTGAATTTGTTAATATTTTCATATTAAAGTTCCATTAATTCACCCATTCAAATAACATAATGAAGGTATTTTAAATACGACTAAAGGATATATTAACAAAGACATTTTTTCCACGTAAATAAAAATAAAGGGACAATTGCTAAATTAGTAAATCTCTGTGTAATTAATACATTAATATAAATAATGACTTTATCCATTAATAACACAAACGTTTGGGTGAATCCCTGAACGTGTGCCGTCAGTGGATTCCTTAAATCTAAAAATCCAAAAGCCCTGAAAGCTGAAAGCCCTTAAAGCCAGTGAGGAGCTGATCTCAGGAGCTTCGAGGTGTTTCAGGAGGAACCACCACGTGGACCGACCGGCGGTGCTGATGGTGATGTGGGCCGGCTTGCTGGCGGTGCTGTAGCTGAAGCTGGTGACGGAGCAGTTGTAGGAGGACGAGGGCGTCAGACCGGAGACCGTGACCACGTGATGGCTGGAGGTCTGAGGCTCGGGGGTCTGAAGGAGACCACCAGAGACCACCAGAGACAAACGAGACAGCACAGACGTCCTTGTTAACC
>CM051709.1:20009666-20012166 GCA_028022725.1 Lycodopsis pacificus
CCGTCACCGTCAGGTTGTAGATGTCTCCTGGAGGCAGAGGGAGGCTGGCCCGCATCACGTTACGAGTCACCTGACGACACACACCGGCCAATCACAGTCAAATAAACAGGATTAACACATAACATGTAAACATACATATTCACAGACAGACTTCCTGTTCCAGATCAAACAGAATGTTTCCAGAAGTCACGACGATTTATAACCAGAACTCCTTAATAACTTCACGTGTTAAAGCTGCATTCTCTCTAGTGTCCACCAGGGGGCGAGTCCTCTCGTTGTGTAGAAGTCTATGAGGAAATGACTCTACTTCTCTCTTGATTTATTACCTCAGTAAACATTGTGAACATGATGTCGCACTCTCCCGTAACGTTTTCAACCATCACTCTTTTTAGACCCAAAAAGTAAATGAACAGCTTGAGCAAAAGCAGGTAGTGTCCTTCAACTGCACCATGACCAGCAGAAAGAAACTGAACAAGAGGGAAGAGGCTGAAAAAGACCAGCCGGCGCCCCGAGCTAGTCAGGTTAGCATGTCTGACCTGACTAGCCTGCTGGAGGAACACATATCCATGTCATCGGCTCTCTACCGAACTCAACTGCGTTCGCATCTCTCGAAACCAAACGAGATGTGATACAAGCCGAAGTGACTGAAAATGGCGAGCGAATCGCAAGTCTCGAGACCAACGCCAACTGAAACGAGGATCGCTTTCAGGCCCTCGAAACATCGTGCGCTATGCTAACCGAGCTATGTGCTAAGCTCAAAGCTAACAATCCCGACTTGGAGGGACGAAGCCGACGAAACAACCTCAGAATTATCGGGCTGCCGGAATCCATTGAGGGTCCCAGACCCACAAACGTCTTTTCTGATGCCCTGGTGGAAATATATATATATATATATATATATATATATATATATATATATATATATATATATATATGTGTAATTTCTGTAATCAGTGGCAGTTTGTCACAGTTACACTCCCTCCAAGAGACTTGCAAATGAATGTAATATCCTGTATATCCCAACTTTTTGGGGGTAGTTCTGTTCTACCTCTGTCTAAAGTATTTGCAAAATCAATAAAAAGATTTGAAAAGAAACATGAGTTCTCTAGTTTCATGTGATTGACAGGTCTCTGATAGACCATAAAGCAGGGGATGCTTTAGGGCGGGGCTACACAGTGATTGACAGGTCTCTAATAGACCATAAAGCAGGGGATGCTTTAGGGCGGGGCGACACAGTGATTGACAGGTCTCTAATAGACCATAAAGCAGGGGATGCTTTAGGGCGGGGCGACACAGTGATTGACAGGTCTCTAATAGACCATAAAGCAGGGGATGCTTTAGGGCGGGGCGACACAGTGATTGACAGGTCTCTGATAGACCATAAAGCAGGGGATGCTTTAGGGCGGGGCTACACAGTGATTGACAGGTCTCTAATAGACCATAAAGCAGGGGATGCTTTAGGGCGGGGCTACACAGTGATTGACAGGTCTCTACCAGACCATAAAGCAGGGGATGCTTTAGGGCGGGGCTACACAGTGATTGACAGGTCGACACCAGAGAGTTGAACCTTTTTCGTCGCAGCTTTAACTCTGCAGTGTTTCCACTTCATCAAAGTTTAAGATTTTGATTAAAAAAAAATTGTGTTCAGTTGTACTTAGGCTCTGCCCTCTTATGGCACTTCTGACCAAAACATTTAAATTAAAATGATTCAATGAATGGTTGAATTAATTAATGAGCTAATGAATAATGAACCAATGAATTAAGGAATTAATGAACTAATGAATAATGAACGAATGAACGAATGAACTAATGAATAATGAACTCATGAATAATGAACTCATGAATAATGAACTCATGAATAATGAAAAATGAACTCATGAACTAATGAATAATTAACTAATGAACAATGAACTAATGAATAATGAACTCATGAACTAATGAATAATGAACTCATGAATAATGAACTCATGAATAATGGACTCATGAATAATGGACTGATGAATAATGAACTCATGAATAATGAACTCATGAATAATGAACTCATGAACAATTAACTCATGAACAATGGACTCATGAATAATGAACTCATGAATAATGAACTCATGAATAATGAACTCATGCACTTATGAATAATGAACTAATGAACAATATACTAATGAATAATGAACTAATGAATAATGGACTCATGAATAATGAACTCATGAATAGTGAACTCATGAATAGTGAACTCATGAATAATGGACTCATGAATAATGAACTCATGAACAATGAACTCATGAATAATGGACTCATGAATAATGGACTCATGAACAATGACCTCATGAACAATGAACTCATGAATAATGGACTCATGAATAATGGACTCATGAACAATGAACTCATGAATAATGGACTCATGAATAATGGACTCATGAACAATGACCTCATGAACAATGAACTCATGAATAATGGACTCATGAATAATGAACTCATGAACAATGAACTCATGAATAATGGACTC
>CM051709.1:20017166-20037166 GCA_028022725.1 Lycodopsis pacificus
CAGGTGGTAGAAACCACCGACACCAGGCTGCCGTTGTGGTCCTCTGAGGACGGAGTCCAGGAGACCACGGCGGTGCTCGAGTCCAGCAGCCTGACGCTGACGGCCTGAGGACGCTCACGGAGATCCTCCAGCACCTCCCCACCAGGACCTGGACCACAGCACTGGTTCATTATGGTGCTATAAACTAGTTTATTATGGTGCTATAAACTGGTTTATTATGGCGATATAAACTGGTTTATTATGTGCTATAAACTGGTTCATTATGTGCTATAAACTGGTTTATTATGGTGATATAAACTGGTTTATTATGGTGCTATGAACTGGTTTATTATGTGCTATAAACTGGTTTATTATGTGCTATAAACTGGTTGATTATGGTGCTATAAACTGGTTTATTATGGTGATATAAACTGGTTTATTATGTGCTATAAACTGGTTTATTATGTGCTATAAACTGGTTCATTATGGTGCTATAAACTGGTTTATTATGGTGCTATAAACTGGTTTATTATGTGATATAAACTGGTTTATTATGTGCTATAAACTGGTTTATTATGGTGCTATAAACTGGTTTATTATGTGCTATAAACTGGTTTATTATGGTGCTATAAACTGGTTTATTATGGCGATATAAACTGGTTTATTATGGCGATATAAACTGGTTCATTATGGTGCTATAAACTGGTTCATTATGTGATATAAACTGGTTTATTATGTGCTATAAACTGGTTTATTATGTGCTATAAACTGGTTTATTATGTGCTATAAACTGGTTTATTATGGTGCTATAAACTGGTTTATTATGGTGCTATAAACTGGTTTATTATGGTGCTATAAACTGGTTTATTATGTGCTATAAACTGGTTTATTATGTGCTATAAACTGGTTTATTATGGCGATATAAACTGGTTCATTATGGTGATATAAACTGGTTTATTATGTGATATAAACTGGTTTATTATGGTGATATAAAGTGGTTTATTATGGTGATATAAACTGGTTTATTATGTGCTATAAACTGGTTTATTATGGTGCTATAAACTGGTTTATTATGTGCTATAAACTGGTTTATTATGGTGATATAAAGTGGTTTATTATGGTGATATAAACTGGTTTATTATGGTGCTATAAACTGGTTTATTATGTGCTATAAACTGGTTTATTATGTGCTATAAACTGGTTTATTATGGTGATATAAAGTGGTTTATTATGGTGATATAAACTGGTTTATTATGTGATATAAACTGGTTTATTATGGTGCTATAAACTGGTTCATTATGGTGATATAAACTGGTTTATTATGGTGATATAAAGTGGTTTATTATGGTGATATAAAGTGGTTTATTATGGTGCTATAAACTGGTTCATTATGGTGATATAAACTGGTTTATTATGTGATATAAAGTGGTTTATTATGGTGCTATAAACTGGTTTATTATGTGATATAAACTGGTTCATTATGGTGCTATAAACTGGTTTATTATGTGATATAAAGTGGTTTATTATGTGCTATAAACTGGTTTATTATGTGCTATAAACTGGTTTATTATGTGCTATAAACTGGTTTATTATGTGCTATAAACTGGTTTATTATGTGCTATAAACTGGTTTATTATGTGATATAAACTGGTTTATTATGGTGCTATAAACTGGTTTATTATGTGCTATAAACTGGTTTATTATGGTGCTATAAACTGGTTTATTATGGTGATATAAACTGGTTCATTATGGTGCTATAATCTGGTTTATTATGGTGATATAAACTGGTTCATTATGGTGCTATAAACTGGTTTATTATGTGATATAAACCGGTTTATTATGTGCTATAAACTGGTTTATTATGGTGCTATAAACTGGTTTATTATGGTGCTATAAACTGGTTTATTATGTGCTATAAACTGGTTTATTATGGTGCTATAAACTGGTTTATTATGTGCTATAAACTGGTTTATTATGGTGCTATAAACTGGTTTATTATGGTGATATAAACTGGTTTATTATGGTGATATAAAGTGGTTTATTATGGTGCTATAAACTGGTTCATTATGGTGATATAAACTGGTTTATTATGTGCTATAAACTGGTTTATTATGTGCTATAAACTGGTTTATTATGGTGATATAAAGTGGTTTATTATGGTGATATAAACTGGTTTATTATGTGCTATAAACTGGTTTATTATGGTGATATAAACTGGTTTATTATGTGCTATAAACTGGTTTATTATGTGCTATAAACTGGTTTATTATGTGCTATAAACTGGTTTATTATGGTGCTATAAACTGGTTTATTATGTGCTATAAACTGGTTTATTATGTGCTATAAACTGGTTTATTATGGTGATATAAACTGGTTCATTATGGTGCTATAAACTGGTTCATTATGTGATATAAACTGGTTTATTATGTGATATAAACTGGTTTATTATGTGCTATAAACTGGTTTATTATGTGCTATAAACTGGTTTATTATGGTGCTATAAACTGGTTTATTATGTGCTATAAACTGGTTTATTATGTGCTATAAACTGGTTTATTATGTGCTATAAACTGGTTTATTATGGCGATATAAACTGGTTCATTATGGTGATATAAACTGGTTTATTATGTGATATAAACTGGTTTATTATGGTGATATAAAGTGGTTTATTATGGTGATATAAACTGGTTTATTATGTGCTATAAACTGGTTTATTATGTGCTATAAACTGGTTTATTATGGTGATATAAAGTGGTTTATTATGTGATATAAACTGGTTTATTATGGTGCTATAAACTGGTTTATTATGTGCTATAAACTGGTTTATTATGTGCTATAAACTGGTTTATTATGTGCTATAAACTGGTTTATTATGGTGATATAAACTGGTTCATTATGGTGCTATAAACTGGTTCATTATGGTGATATAAAGTGGTTTATTATGGTGCTATAAACTGGTTTATTATGGTGCTATAAACTGGTTCATTATGGTGCTATAAACTGGTTCATTATGTGCTATAAACTGGTTCATTATGTGCTATAAACTGGTTCATTATGGTGATATAAAGTGGTTTATTATGGTGCTATAAACTGGTTTATTATGTGCTATAAACTGGTTTATTATGGTGCTATAAACTGGTTTATTATGTGCTATAAACTGGTTTATTATGGTGATATAAACTGGTTTATTATGTGCTATAAACTGGTTTATTATGTGCTATAAACTGGTTCATTATGGTGCTATAAACTGGTTTATTATGTGATATAAACTGGTTTATTATGGTGCTATAAACTGGTTTATTATGTGCTATAAAGTGGTTTATTATGGTGCTATAAAGTGGTTTATTATGGTGCTATAAAGTGGTTTATTATGGTGCTATAAAGTGGTTTATTATGGTGATATAAAGTGGTTTATTATGGTGCTATAAACTGGTTCATTATGGTGATATAAACTGGTTCATTATGGTGATATAAACTGGTTTATTATGTGATATAAACTGGTTTATTATGGTGATATAAAGTGGTTTATTATGGTGATATAAACTGGTTTATTATGTGCTATAAACTGGTTTATTATGTGCTATAAACTGGTTTATTATGGTGATATAAAGTGGTTTATTATGGTGATATAAACTGGTTTATTATGGTGCTATAAACTGGTTTATTATGTGCTATAAACTGGTTGATTATGTGCTATAAACTGGTTTATTATGGTGATATAAAGTGGTTTATTATGGTGATATAAACTGGTTTATTATGTGATATAAACTGGTTTATTATGGTGCTATAAACTGGTTCATTATGGTGATATAAACTGGTTTATTATGTGATATAAACTGGTTTATTATGGTGATATAAAGTGGTTTATTATGGTGATATAAACTGGTTTATTATGGTGCTATAAACTGGTTCATTATGGTGATATAAACTGGTTCATTATGGTGCTATAAACTGGTTCATTATGGTGCTATAAACTGGTTTATTATGTGCTATAAACTGGTTTATTATGTGCTATAAACTGGTTTATTATGGTGCTATAAAGTGGTTTATTATGGTGCTATAAAGTGGTTTATTATGGTGATATAAAGTGGTTTATTATGGTGCTATAAACTGGTTCATTATGGTGATATAAACTGGTTCATTATGGTGATATAAACTGGTTTATTATGTGATATAAACTGGTTTATTATGGTGATATAAAGTGGTTTATTATGGTGATATAAACTGGTTTATTATGTGCTATAAACTGGTTTATTATGGTGATATAAAGTGGTTTATTATGGTGATATAAACTGGTTTATTATGTGCTATAAACTGGTTTATTATGGTGCTATAAACTGGTTCATTATGGTGATATAAACTGGTTCATTATGGTGATATAAACTGGTTTATTATGTGATATAAACTGGTTTATTATGGTGATATAAAGTGGTTTATTATGGTGCTATAAACTGGTTTATTATGTGCTATAAACTGGTTTATTATGGTGATATAAAGTGGTTTATTATGGTGATATAAACTGGTTTATTATGTGCTATAAACTGGTTGATTATGTGCTATAAACTGGTTTATTATGGTGATATAAAGTGGTTTATTATGGTGATATAAACTGGTTTATTATGTGATATAAACTGGTTTATTATGGTGCTATAAACTGGTTCATTATGGTGATATAAACTGGTTTATTATGTGATATAAACTGGTTTATTATGGTGATATAAAGTGGTTTATTATGGTGATATAAACTGGTTTATTATGGTGCTATAAACTGGTTCATTATGGTGCTATAAACTGGTTCATTATGGTGCTATAAACTGGTTCATTATGGTGATATAAACTGGTTCATTATGGTGCTATAAACTGGTTTATTATGTGCTATAAACTGGTTTATTATGTGCTATAAAGTGGTTTATTATGGTGCTATAAAGTGGTTTATTATGGTGCTATAAAGTGGTTTATTATGGTGCTATAAAGTGGTTTATTATGGTGATATAAAGTGGTTTATTATGGTGCTATAAACTGGTTCATTATGGTGATATAAACTGGTTCATTATGGTGATATAAACTGGTTTATTATGTGATATAAACTGGTTTATTATGGTGATATAAAGTGGTTTATTATGGTGATATAAACTGGTTTATTATGTGCTATAAACTGGTTTATTATGGTGATATAAAGTGGTTTATTATGGTGATATAAACTGGTTTATTATGGTGCTATAAACTGGTTTATTATGTGCTATAAACTGGTTGATTATGTGCTATAAACTGGTTTATTATGGTGATATAAAGTGGTTTATTATGGTGATATAAACTGGTTTATTATGTGATATAAACTGGTTTATTATGGTGCTATAAACTGGTTCATTATGGTGATATAAACTGGTTTATTATGTGATATAAACTGGTTTATTATGGTGATATAAAGTGGTTTATTATGGTGATATAAACTGGTTTATTATGGTGCTATAAACTGGTTCATTATGGTGCTATAAACTGGTTCATTATGGTGATATAAACTGGTTCATTATGGTGCTATAAACTGGTTCATTATGGTGCTATAAACTGGTTTATTATGTGCTATAAACTGGTTTATTATGTGCTATAAACTGGTTTATTATGGTGCTATAAACTGGTTTATTATGTGCTATAAACTGGTTTATTATGGTGATATAAACTGGTTCATTATGGTGATATAAACTGGTTTATTATGTGATATAAACCGGTTTATTATGTGCTATAAACTGGTTTATTATGGTGCTATAAACTGGTTTATTATGGTGCTATAAACTGGTTTATTATGGTGCTATAAACTGGTTTATTATGTGCTATAAACTGGTTTATTATGGTGCTATAAACTGGTTTATTATGTGCTATAAACTGGTTTATTATGGTGCTATAAACTGGTTTATTATGGTGATATAAAGTGGTTTATTATGGTGCTATAAAGTGGTTTATTATGGTGCTATAAACTGGTTCATTATGTGCTATAAACTGGTTTATTATGGTGCTATAAACTGGTTTATTATGTGCTATAAACTGGTTTATTATGGTGCTATAAACTGGTTTATTATGGTGCTATAAACTGGTTTATTATGTGCTATAAACTGGTTTATTATGTGCTATAAACTGGTTTATTATGGCGATATAAACTGGTTCATTATGGTGATATAAACTGGTTTATTATGTGATATAAACTGGTTTATTATGGTGATATAAAGTGGTTTATTATGGTGATATAAACTGGTTTATTATGTGCTATAAACTGGTTCATTATGGTGCTATAAACTGGTTCATTATGGTGATATAAACTGGTTCATTATGGTGCTATAAACTGGTTCATTATGGTGCTATAAACTGGTTCATTATGGTGCTATAAACTGGTTTATTATGTGCTATAAACTGGTTTATTATGTGCTATAAACTGGTTTATTATGGTGCTATAAACTGGTTTATTATGTGCTATAAACTGGTTTATTATGGTGATATAAACTGGTTCATTATGGTGATATAAACTGGTTTATTATGTGATATAAACCGGTTTATTATGTGCTATAAACTGGTTTATTATGGTGCTATAAACTGGTTTATTATGGTGCTATAAACTGGTTTATTATGGTGCTATAAACTGGTTTATTATGTGCTATAAACTGGTTTATTATGGTGCTATAAACTGGTTTATTATGTGCTATAAACTGGTTTATTATGGTGCTATAAACTGGTTTATTATGGTGATATAAAGTGGTTTATTATGGTGCTATAAAGTGGTTTATTATGGTGCTATAAACTGGTTCATTATGTGCTATAAACTGGTTTATTATGGTGCTATAAACTGGTTTATTATGTGCTATAAACTGGTTTATTATGGTGCTATAAACTGGTTTATTATGGTGCTATAAACTGGTTTATTATGTGCTATAAACTGGTTTATTATGTGCTATAAACTGGTTTATTATGGCGATATAAACTGGTTCATTATGGTGATATAAACTGGTTTATTATGTGATATAAACTGGTTTATTATGGTGATATAAAGTGGTTTATTATGGTGATATAAACTGGTTTATTATGTGCTATAAACTGGTTTATTATGTGCTATAAACTGGTTTATTATGGTGATATAAAGTGGTTTATTATGGTGCTATAAACTGGTTTATTATGGTGCTATAAACTGGTTTATTATGTGATATAAACTGGTTTATTATGGTGCTATAAACTGGTTTATTATGTGCTATAAACTGGTTTATTATGGTGATATAAAGTGGTTTATTATGGTGATATAAACTGGTTTATTATGTGATATAAACTGGTTTATTATGGTGCTATAAACTGGTTCATTATGGTGATATAAACTGGTTTATTATGTGATATAAACTGGTTTATTATGGTGATATAAAGTGGTTTATTATGGTGATATAAACTGGTTTATTATGGTGCTATAAACTGGTTTATTATGTGCTATAAACTGGTTTATTATGGTGATATAAAGTGGTTTATTATGGTGATATAAACTGGTTTATTATGTGATATAAACTGGTTTATTATGGTGCTATAAACTGGTTCATTATGGTGATATAAACTGGTTTATTATGTGATATAAACTGGTTTATTATGGTGATATAAAGTGGTTTATTATGGTGATATAAACTGGTTTATTATGGTGCTATAAACTGGTTCATTATGGTGATATAAACTGGTTCATTATGGTGCTATAAACTGGTTTATTATGGTGCTATAAACTGGTTTATTATGTGCTATAAACTGGTTTATTATGTGCTATAAACTGGTTTATTATGGTGCTATAAACTGGTTTATTATGTGCTATAAACTGGTTTATTATGGTGCTATAATCTGGTTTATTATGGTGATATAAACTGGTTCATTATGGTGCTATAAACTGGTTCATTATGTGATATAAACCGGTTTATTATGTGCTATAAACTGGTTTATTATGGTGCTATAAACTGGTTTATTATGGTGCTATAAACTGGTTTATTATGTGCTATAAACTGGTTTATTATGTGCTATAAACTGGTTTATTATGGTGCTATAAACTGGTTTATTATGTGCTATAAACTGGTTTATTATGTGCTATAAACTGGTTTATTATGGTGATATAAACTGGTTCATTATGGTGATATAAACTGGTTTATTATGTGATATAAAGTGGTTTATTATGGTGATATAAACTGGTTTATTATGTGATATAAACTGGTTTATTATGTGCTATAAACTGGTTTATTATGGTGATATAAACTGGTTTATTATGGTGCTATAAACTGGTTCATTATGGTGATATAAACTGGTTTATTATGGTGCTATAAACTGGTTTATTATGTGCTATAAACTGGTTTATTATGGTGCTATAAACTGGTTTATTATGTGCTATAAACTGGTTTATTATGGTGATATAAACTGGTTTATTATGTGCTATAAACTGGTTTATTATGTGCTATAAACTGGTTTATTATGGTGCTATAAACTGGTTTATTATGGTGATATAAACTGGTTCATTATGGTGCTATAAACTGGTTTATTATGGTGATATAAACTGGTTCATTATGGTGCTATAAACTGGTTTATTATGTGATATAAACTGGTTTATTATGGTGCTATAAACTGGTTTATTATGGTGCTATAAAGTGGTTTATTATGGTGATATAAAGTGGTTTATTATGGTGCTATAAACTGGTTCATTATGGTGATATAAACTGGTTCATTATGGTGATATAAACTGGTTTATTATGTGCTATAAACTGGTTTATTATGGTGATATAAAGTGGTTTATTATGGTGATATAAACTGGTTTATTATGTGCTATAAACTGGTTTATTATGGTGATATAAAGTGGTTTATTATGGTGATATAAACTGGTTTATTATGGTGATATAAAGTGGTTTATTATGGTGATATAAACTGGTTTATTATGTGATATAAACTGGTTTATTATGGTGATATAAACTGGTTCATTATGGTGATATAAACTGGTTTATTATGTGCTATAAACTGGTTTATTATGGTGCTATAAACTGGTTCATTATGGTGATATAAACTGGTTTATTATGTGATATAAACTGGTTTATTATGGTGATATAAAGTGGTTTATTATGGTGATATAAACTGGTTTATTATGGTGCTATAAACTGGTTCATTATGGTGCTATAAACTGGTTCATTATGGTGCTATAAACTGGTTCATTATGGTGCTATAAACTGGTTTATTATGTGCTATAAACTGGTTCATTATGGTGCTATAAACTGGTTTATTATGGTGCTATAAACTGGTTTATTATGTGCTATAAACTGGTTTATTATGGTGATATAAACTGGTTTATTATGGTGCTATAAACTGGTTTATTATGGTGCTATAAACTGGTTTATTATGTGCTATAAACTGGTTTATTATGGTGATATAAACTGGTTCATTATGGTGATATAAACTGGTTTATTATGTGATATAAAGTGGTTTATTATGGTGATATAAACTGGTTTATTATGTGATATAAACTGGTTTATTATGTGCTATAAACTGGTTTATTATGGTGATATAAACTGGTTTATTATGGTGCTATAAACTGGTTCATTATGGTGATATAAACTGGTTCATTATGGTGATATAAACTGGTTTATTATGGTGCTATAAACTGGTTTATTATGTGCTATAAACTGGTTTATTATGGTGCTATAAACTGGTTTATTATGTGCTATAAACTGGTTTATTATGGTGATATAAACTGGTTTATTATGTGCTATAAACTGGTTTATTATGTGCTATAAACTGGTTTATTATGGTGCTATAAACTGGTTTATTATGGTGATATAAACTGGTTCATTATGGTGCTATAAACTGGTTTATTATGGTGATATAAACTGGTTCATTATGGTGCTATAAACTGGTTTATTATGTGATATAAACTGGTTTATTATGGTGCTATAAACTGGTTTATTATGGTGCTATAAAGTGGTTTATTATGGTGCTATAAAGTGGTTTATTATGGTGCTATAAAGTGGTTTATTATGGTGATATAAACTGGTTTATTATGGTGCTATAAACTGGTTCATTATGGTGATATAAACTGGTTCATTATGGTGATATAAACTGGTTTATTATGTGATATAAACTGGTTTATTATGGTGATATAAAGTGGTTTATTATGGTGATATAAACTGGTTTATTATGTGCTATAAACTGGTTTATTATGTGCTATAAACTGGTTTATTATGTGCTATAAACTGGTTTATTATGGTGATATAAAGTGGTTTATTATGGTGATATAAACTGGTTTATTATGGTGCTATAAACTGGTTTATTATGTGCTATAAACTGGTTGATTATGTGCTATAAACTGGTTTATTATGGTGATATAAAGTGGTTTATTATGGTGATATAAACTGGTTTATTATGTGATATAAACTGGTTTATTATGGTGCTATAAACTGGTTCATTATGGTGATATAAACTGGTTTATTATGTGATATAAACTGGTTTATTATGGTGATATAAAGTGGTTTATTATGGTGATATAAACTGGTTTATTATGGTGCTATAAACTGGTTCATTATGGTGCTATAAACTGGTTCATTATGGTGCTATAAACTGGTTCATTATGGTGCTATAAACTGGTTTATTATGTGCTATAAACTGGTTTATTATGTGCTATAAACTGGTTTATTATGGTGCTATAAACTGGTTTATTATGTGCTATAAACTGGTTTATTATGGTGATATAAAGTGGTTCATTATGGTGATATAAACTGGTTTATTATGTGATATAAACCGGTTTATTATGTGCTATAAACTGGTTTATTATGGTGCTATAAACTGGTTTATTATGGTGCTATAAACTGGTTTATTATGGTGCTATAAACTGGTTTATTATGTGCTATAAACTGGTTTATTATGGTGCTATAAACTGGTTCATTATGGTGCTATAAACTGGTTTATTATGTGCTATAAACTGGTTTATTATGTGCTATAAACTGGTTTATTATGTGCTATAAACTGGTTTATTATGGTGCTATAAACTGGTTTATTGTGGTGATATAAACTGGTTTATTATGGTGATATAAACTGGTTTATTATGGTGATATAAACTGGTTTATTATGGCGATATAAAGTGGTTTATTATGGCGATATAAACTGGTTTATTATGGTGCTATAAACTGGTTTATTATGTGCTATAAACTGGTTCATTATGGTGCTATAAACTGGTTTATTATGGTGATATAAACTGGTTCATTATGTGATATAAACTGGTTCATTATGGTGATATAAACTGGTTTATTATGTGATATAAAGTGGTTTATTATGTGATATAAACTGGTTGATCTGGTATTACTGTAACACACGAGGGTATCTGGGTACGTACTGAGGTAGAAGGTGAAGCTATAAACACGTCAGTACTAGTTTATTACAGTGTTATAATCATGTTGGTACTGGTTGATCGAGTATTACTGTAACACACGAGGGTATCCGGGTACGTACTGAGGTAGAAGGTGAAGCCGGTGTCGGCGGCGCTCTCTCGGGCCTCACAGTCTCCAGAGGAGCTCAGCGTGGTGACCCGGACTCTGTACGTTCCCGGCTCCGTTAACTCGGTGAAGAACTCGTGAGTGTTTTCATCCACGGTGGCTGTTTCTGTCGAGTTACCTGAGAAACACAAGAGCACAGGTGAGTCCGAGTCAATATGTAACAACTTTGGTTCTTTTGTTCAATTAAAAAAAGAGTTATTTGTAGAAAAAGTAGAGATGAATCCAGAATTAATTAATTAACTATTTACTCAATTCATTCATCAATAGTTATAAATAAATGTTAGATTTTCACTTTACTGTCATATTTCAGAAGCTGGAAACGAGGTTTTGCTGAAAAATGTATTGTTCAACGTTTCATGTCATGAATTGATTACTAGACCTCAAAATAACTCAATGAACAAAATTAAGTTTTTGTGTTTATGAATATATTCTACTGATTTATTTCAGTTTGTTTTTATGTATTTGATTTTTCTAATTTTCATTCATTTCTATTTTACTTTTTAATTCCATTTTATTCTGTTTTGATTTCACACCCTTAATGTTTTAATCCTACAAAGCACTTTGTTGATTTAATGATTTAAAAAGCTCCTTACACATAAATCTATAATTACCATTATTATTATTATGATTATCATAATAGTTATTATTATCATTATTTTAATAATAATAATAATTAGTATTGTTATTATTATCATTATTATAATAATAATAATAGTTATTATTATATTATTATTATTATATTAATAGTATTATAGTTATTATATTATTACTCTTATTATATCATTAATATTACGTATTATTATTGTTATTAATGTTATTATATTATTATTATATTAATAGTATTATTGTTATTATATTATGATTATTACTATATTATTATATTAATAGTATTATAGTTATTATATTATTATTACGTATTAATATCATTGTTATTATATTATTACTATGATTATATGATTAATATTGCGTATTATTGTTGTTGTTGTTGTTGTTGTTATAATCATAATTCCCCTCGTTGAACCTTCTCTGTCGATGTAGACGTTGAAGCCGTCGTAGCTGGTCGGAGGTCGGGGGGGCAGCCAGCGCAGCTCCAGCAGGACGGGGGGCAGTTTGGTGGGCAGGACGGGGGCGTCGGGGGGGAGACCCATGGCTGAACCGGGCTCGTTCGAGGCCTCGTACTCCGCCACCACGGCGTTAACGAACTCCTCGTCCCCGTCTGCAGGAGACGGGTCGGTCGGGTCCAGCCAGTCGCTCTGAGTCTCCGTCGACTCGTTCGCGGCGTTGATGCCTGTCAGGTTCTGTGTTGGGCTGAAGGGAACCCGAGTGACAGCTCCCACCTCCTCCTCTGAGGTGTTCTCCTGCTCCTCCTGCTGCTCCTCTGTCGGCGGGACGTCCCGGGATTGACGGGAGGCTCGCCGGATCTCCTCGCTCCCCTCAGGAGGAACCACGTCTGGGGCTTCACCCGGAAGCGTCCTCTGGCTCAGGTGGACGATCTTATGGGAAATGTTGAGGGGGGGGTAGGGCACTGGGACCAGAACAGAGGGGGACAGGTGAGACCACAACAAGACAGGTGAGACCAGAACAGAGAGGGACAGGTGAGACCACAACAAGACAGGTGAGACCAGAACAGAGGGGGACAGGTGAGACCAGAACAAGACAGGTGTGTGATGTCACTGTGTCTCACCTGTCCTGTGGTGTACAGGTGAGTGTGTGATGTCACTGTGTGTCACCAGGGCCGTCTGGTACACTGTGACCTCAGAGATCAGCTGGAAGGTGATGTTGCGGTAACACACGCCAGGTAACCAGTGTTTGAACACCGTCTTCCCTTTGTAGAAATCTACGAAGATCATTGAATGAAACTCTTTAAACTCTTGAATCAGAGAAAGAAGCATAAACACAGTAAACAGTCCAGAAGAAGAGAAAGTATGTGTATAAGATGTGTACCTCTGTAGTATTACAGTAGTGTATGTAGTTGTGTTTGTCTCTGTATATATATAATATATATAATATATATGTGTATTGTACCTTTGTAGAGCATGGAGCGGCGCTCCGGTCCTTCGGTGAAGCTGATGTTCACTCTGCTGAAGACGTTTCCTGCTGCAGGTTCCATCTGGAACACCACGCCGGTCTCTGGAGACTCTTTGTAGTCTGAGATGTGGACTCTGTGGACAGGAAGTGGCTCTGAGGAGACAAAACAACACACGTCACCCTTTACACTTTAAATACAAATGTGAAATATTCACATGTTGATGATGTCAAATGAATGTCAGACGTAGGTTCTCCTCTTGAAACCACATTTAAATACCTGAATGATGTATGTATTAATACACAAACCTGTGAGACTATAATGAATCGAGTTCATGAAGCAACGATCATTAATAATAGTGTTCAATAAAAACAGCAATGTAAATCAAGATCCTCAATCATGACATAGAATGAATGGGTTTTATGTATTAAATATAATAACAGGCCTTTTCATGTTATTGGACTCCTAAAGTCGAATGGAAGATGTTCACACCCTTCATCACAGAGCAGTCAATGGTTAAATGGATGAAGTGACATCGTATATACAACACAAACATCATGTTGGACAGAGAAGATGGACATTGAATGATGAGGCGATCCACTCCGTGGCTCCGGTTCCTACTTGTGAGCACCGGGACGGTCTGGACGGGTCTGGACCAGCGCTGGCCCCGTTTCACCAGCAGCCCCACCGTGTAGCAGAGGCCATGGAAGGACGTGTTGAACACCAGAGGCTCGCTGGGGTCCACGAACTGGACCAGGACCAGCCGAGGCTCTCCGGACAGCTGAGCGGCGAACGCCGTCACGTTGTCCTGGAGGTCCGAACGCTCGAGTCTCGCCACGATCAGACCTTCATCGTTTAGAGACGCCTGGAACGATGTCACGCTCTGAAACAGGAAGAGAGTCTTCATCACTGAAACACTCTGAAACAAGAAGAGTCCTCATCACTGAAACACTCTGAAACAAGAAGAGTCTTCATCACTGAAACACTCTGAAACAAGAAGAGTCTTCGTCACTGAAACACTCTGAAACAAGAAGGGAGTCTTCATCACTGAAACACTCTGAAACAAGAAGAGAGTCTTCATCACTGAAACAGGAAGAGAGTCTTCATCACTGAAACAAGGAGAGTCTTCATCACGGAAACACTCTGAAACAAGAAGAGAGTCTTCATCACTAAAACAAGAAGAGTCTTCATCACGGAAACACTCTGAAACAAGAAGAGTCTTCATCACTGAAACACTCTGAAACAAGAAGAGTCTTTATCACTAAAACACTGATACAAGAAGAGTCTTCATCACTGAAACACTCTGAAACAAGAAGAGTCTTCATCACTGAAAAACTCTGAAACAAGAAGAGAGTCTTCATCACTGAAAAACTCTGAAACAAGAAGAGAGTCTTCATCACTAAAACTCTGAAACAAGAAGAGAGTCTTCATCACAAAAACACTGAAACAAGGAGAGTCTTCATCACTAAAACACTCTGATACAAGAAGAGTCTTCATCACTGAAACACTGATACAAGAAGAGTCTTCATCACTGAAACACTCTGAAACAAGAAGGGAGTCTTCATCACTGAAACACTCTGAAACAAGAAGAGTCTTCATCACTGAAACACTCTGAAACAAGAAGAGTCTTCATCACTGAAACACTCTGAAACAAGAAGCGTCTTCATCACTGAAACACTCTGAAACAAGAAGAGTCTTCATCACTGAAACACTCTGAAACAAGAAGAGTCTTCATCACTGAAACACTCTGAAACAAGAAGAGAGTCTTCATCACTAAAACACTGATACAAGAAGAGTTCATCACTGAAACACTGATACAAGAAGAGTCTTCATCACTGAAACACTCTGAAACAAAAAGGGAGTCTTCATCACTGAAACACTCTGAAACAAGAAGAGTCTTCATCACTAAAACACTCTGAAACAAGAAGAGTCTTCATCACGGAAACACTCTGAAACAAGAAGAGTCTTCATCACGGAAACACTGAAACAAGAAGAGTCTTCATCACTGAAACACTGAAACAAGAAGAGTCTTCATCACTAAAACACTCTGAAACAAGAAGAGTCTTTATCACTAAAACACTCTGAAACAAGAAGAGTCTTCATCACTGAAACACTCTGAAACAAGAAGAGAGTCTTCATCACTGAAAAACTCTGAAACAAGAAGAGTCTTCATCACTGAAAAACTCTGAAACAAGAAGAGTCTTCATCACTGAAACACTCTGAAACAAGAAGGGAGTCTTCATCACTGAAACACTCTGAAACAAGAAGGGAGTCTTCATCACTGAAACACTCTGAAACAAGAAGAGTCTTCATCACTGAAACATTCTGAAACAAGAAGAGTCTTCATCACTGAAACACTCTGAAACAAGAAGAGTCTTCATCACTGAAACACTCTGAAACAAGAAGAGTCTTCATCACTGAAACACTCTGAAACAAGAAGAGTCTTCATCACTGAAACACTCTGAAACAAGAAGAGAGTCTTCATCACTAAAACACTCTGATACAAGAAGAGTCTTCATCACTGAAACACTCTGAAACAGGAAGAGAGTCTTCATCACTGAAACACTCTGAAACAAGAAGAGTCTTCATCACTGAAACACTCTGAAACAAGAAGAGTCTTCATCACGGAAACACTGAAACAAGAAGAGAGTCTTCATCACTGAAACACTCTGAAACAAGAAGAGTCTTCATCACTAAAACACTCTGAAACAAGAAGAGTCTTTATCACTAAAACACTCTGAAACAAGAAGAGTCTTCATCACTGAAACACTCTGAAACAAGAAGAGAGTCTTCATCACTAAAACACTCTGAAACAAGAAGAGAGTCTTCATCACTGAAACACTGAAACAAGACGGGAGTCTTCATCACTAAAACACTCTGAAACAAGAGAGTCTTCATCACTAAAACACTCTGAAACAAGAAGAGTCTTCATCACTAAAACACTCTGAAACAAGAAGAGTCTTCATCACTGAAACACTCTGAAACAAGAAGAGTCTTCATCACTGAAACACTCTGAAACAAGAAGAGTCTTCATCACTAAAACACTCTGAAACAAGAAGAGTCTTCATCACTAAAACACTCTGAAACAAGAAGAGAGTCTTCATCACTGAAACACTCTGAAACAAGAAGAGAGTCTTCATCACTGAAACACTCTGAAACAAGAAGAGAGTCTTCATCACTGAAACACTCTGAAACAAGAGAGTCTTCATCACTAAAACACTCTGAAACAAGAAGAGTCTTTATCACTAAAACACTGATACAAGAAGAGAGTCTTCATCACTGAAACAAGAGTCTTCATCACTGAAACACTGAAACAAGAAGAGTCTTCATCACTGAAACACTCTGAAACAAGAAGAGTCTTCATCACTGAAACACTGAAACAAGAAGTCTTCATCGTTGATAATGACGTTAACTACATTCACCACCTTAGCTTAGCGTGTTAGCATGCTAACATTAGCTAATTATCCGTAAACCCAGAGTCCAGCAGAGGCTGAAGATGATGTAATTTGTTTAAAGTAATAAAGATCTGATTATCAACCAAACAACAAATAATTCATGAACTAACGCATTATAAATATCAGAGATTTGGGGGGAATCAAAATTGTGCAATTAATGAACAAAGTAACAAATAAGATGCTTCCAGATGAATTTATGTTTACAAACCAAACATGTAAAGTCAAAGCAGTTCATTTGTGGAACAGTTTTGAAAGTGTGTACTAAATTACATTTGACATTTAAATATGTATTTAGCACTGGTGTATACAGAATCCTTTAGATTGAGACTTTTGGGGAATATATAACATTTATATCGTGTCTTTTGTTTCTTTGTATGAATCAGTAAACACATTAATAAGAGTGAGCAGCGCTGACGGACAGAGATCTTTCTACATAAACATAACCAGACATCGTCCTCAGAGAGACGACAATAAAAACATCCACGCCGACTCATTCAATTCATGGCTGCTCTGCTGTCGCCATGGCAACAGAGATGAAGGCCGGGTGAGGGGAGATGCTCGTTATGTCCGATTCCAGCATCGCCACGGAGACGATGCTGATGTCGTCGTCGTCCGCCTGTAAACCATGTCCACACTATCAGAGACTATTTATAGACATCATTGATGAAATAAGACACTTAATCAATATTCATTCAAACAAACTGGAACAACCTACTTCTCTCAATCAACATTGACGTTATCGTTATTCAAAAACATCTGTCTTCATCCTTCAACTGTGTCTACGTAGTTTGTCCAAGTCTATCAGAGGTGATTTACAAATAAAGTTTGATTGACTTCATGGCTGTTGAAGGCCATGAGTTGTGGTTGAAAGTTCTGGAAAACACTGCGGCAATGGAATGATTTTACATCCATCAACTGTCAGTGACGAAGACGAACATGGACTGAAGTCACATGTGAGGACATTTTAAATGTCTCTGTGTCTCTTGGTGAACGGTTTGTATATTTTTTAAATAAGTTACTCCATATTTTCTGTGTGTTTTCCCACAAAAGACAAGCAACACAAATTAATTTCTGCTCCTTAAATGAATACAGTCTATTCAAATGTAAACTTCCAACTTCACCGTTCACAGTTTCAACAAAACTACTAAGTTAGGTTTAGACAACTAAACTACTCAGTTAGGTTGAGACAACTAAACTACTCAGTTAGGTTGAGACAACTAAACTACTCAGGTAGGTTGAGACAACTAAACTACTCAGTTAGGTTGAGACAACTAAACTACTCAGGTAGGTTGAGACAACAAAACCACTCATTTAGGTTGAGACAGCAAAACTACTCATTGAGGTTGAGGCAACTAAACTACTCATTTAGGTTGAGACAACTAAACTACTTATTTAGGTTGAGACAACTAAACTACTTATTTAGGTTGAGACAACAACACTACTTATTTAGGTTGAGACAACAACACTACTTAGGTTGAGACAACTAAACTATTCAGTTAGGTTTAGACAACTAAACGACTTATTTAGGTTGAGACAGCAAAACTACTCAGTTTGGTTTCGACAACTAAACTACTCAGTTAGGTTGAGACAACAAAACTACTCATTTAGGTTGAGACAACTCAACTACGTATTTAGGTTGAGACAACAACACTACTTAGTTTGGTTTAGACAACAAAACTACTCATTTAGGTTGAGACAACTCAACTACGTATTTAGGTTGAGACAGCAAAACTACTCAGTTTGGTTTAGACAACAAAACTACTCATTTAGGTTGAGACAACTAAACTACTTAGTTTGGTTTAGACAACTAAACTACTGTTTTTTGTTAAAATACCTACTCGTGACAAGTCACGTGGCAAATAAATAAGCGTTGACTTCTGGTTTCACATGAGGAACAATCATCGGTCTACTTTGTTGTGCTCACACAGGCAGCAGCTCTTCACAGCTACAAATAATAGATGAGAATAAATAACATATTTAATCAGTCGCATGTTTTGTGTTAAATCAAAGTAACTAACCATTAATTAGAATATTTCCCTCTGCAATGTAGTGCAATTATAAAGTAGCATAACGCAAATACTCAAATAAAGAATCTTAAAACTTACAGTACTTTCGTAAATGTACTTTACATTCTAAAGACATCGTTGTACATTTAAACTAGAAACCAAACAGTGAAAACCAACAATATCATCACGAGAAACACACACACACACAGCTCTGTATGAGTGAATGGAGTATTTGACCCAGTGTGAATGAATGGGGGGGGGGGGGGGCCTCAGGCAGCTGCCAACATTATCATGCAAACCTCCAGCTTTTTGTTTTCTTTAGGCGGGGGGGGGGACAGGGACCTCCAGAGGCCATTAGACTATGAATGAGCTCCACTCTGACGGCTAAATGTTCACTTTTCTCCATGAGGTTTGGTGGGACCGACTTCATGTTGGTTTCTCTAAATAAAGAACAGAGCTGTCAATCATCTGTCAATCATCGGCTGCCACGTCTGATGAAATTAATATACCATTTTCAGGAAACAAATAAATCACCAAAAATCAAGTCACCGGCTTCTGCCAGAGCTTTCTACCACATTTGCTGAAGAACTTTCACACTTTCTGAAGTCAAGACTGTTCTTTGTGGTGCTGAAACTGACAGCAGTTGTTCTCTAACGTTCCCTCCACCTCATTTTAAAGGAGAAAACAAGTCCACTTTGTATCTGTTTAGCCCAAGCAGACAAAGAATGAGCCCAACGAGGTCACCGTGCTGGCATCAGCCAACGTCTCTCAGCCCTGTTTGTGGGGCAGCGCTCGAGCAAAATGTTCTGGAGACTCGAGAGGTGTTTGTGTTTCTCTGTCTCTACAACAGATGATTGACAGTTCTCTCCTTCATCTTGAAAACAAGGGCTGAATGTCATATTGCTTCTATACAAACAATGAAAAGGTCCACTTACTGTCATCACAAACGTCACAGTTTGCTCAGTTACTTTTGTTGAAATAATAAATTTTCACAAAGTGCAACACT
>CM051709.1:20042166-20059666 GCA_028022725.1 Lycodopsis pacificus
AATGAGTCCTTCATGAAGCTGCTCTCTTTATTCACATCAACTCGTATTCTTTTCTCTGGACGTTCATTCTTCAATCTGCTTTTTATTTTGGAATTGATCTGCAGCTGTGAATCTGTTTGTGTTGTTTTTAGCATCAACTCTTTTAGTCCCGCCCACGGTTTGAAGCGACTGGTCCATCTGACTGTCCATCAACAGGTCAGCATCTCTGTGAGCACATGCAGCACCTGATCCATACATGTGCCACTGTGTTTCTCCTTCACTGAGTCATACTTTTAAAAGTACTACTAAGACAGTGTAGAGTACTCTGTACAGTAAAAGCACAATGGAGCATTTCAAAGTGTTATTTCATGTATCAGCGCTGTCCTGCTGTTCTGCTTCAGTGTATGTTTCTGTTCATCAGTGAAAAGGTGACATCCTGATGGAGGCTCGTATTCGGAGTCTGTTCAGGGATTCTGCTTTAATAAGTGCGATGTCTCTCAGTGGACGACTTCCAGCTGGTGGGCAGAGCTCTTCATGGCCAGTTGTACTTTGTATTGGTTCAGTTGAGCTCGTATACTGCGGTGGTCTTCACGGCTGCCGGACTCAGTGCATCTGACAGACGGAGGCTGAGCGTAAATGGAGAAAAGGCAAACTCCCGGAGGGCCTTCTTAACAAGCTCTTCTTTCCACTTGTTCCTCCTCTTTCTACTGCTAAAGCTGCGTTCTTCCGCTCTAAAATCCTAACCTCTGCTTCCAATCCTAAAAGTCTTCGAAACATTCTCTTCACTCTTCCAACCCCCCCCCCCTCCTCCTACTTCCTCCCTTCTCCCTGATGATTTGGCCAACTTCTTTGACAAGAAGGTAAACGATATCAGATCCTCCTTCTCTCAGCCCCCTGGTCCCTGTCCATCCTCATTCTCTCCCTCACTCTCTCAGTGTCCCCGTCCACCCTCTCCCTCTCCAGCTCTCCGCCCTCAGCTCTCCCTCCCCTCTCCATGCCCCATCTTACCCTATCTTGCTCCCCTCTCCCCCAACGAGGTTCTCAGCCTTGTTACATCTAATCACCCCACCACGTGCTCTCTTGACCCGATCCCCTCCCCTCTTCTTCAGTCTGTTGCAACTGAACTCCTTCCTTTCCTCACCCACCTCATCAGCACATATGTTATTTCAGGATGCTTTCCCACGGCTTTCAGGACTGCTAGAGTCACCCCCCTTCTGAAGAAACCATCACGTGACCCCTCTGATGTCAAGAACTTCAGACCGGTTTCTCTTCTACCCTTTCTTTCCAAAACACTTGAACGTGCTGTCTCTACTCAACTGTCTTCTTATCTCCATCAGAACAGCCTCTTGGACCCCCACCAGTCCGGGTTCAAAGTGGGTCAGTGGACAGAGACAGCCCTCCTTACGGTGACGGAGTCGCTTCACGCCGCGAGAGCGAACTCTCTCTGCTCTGTCCTGATTCTCCTGGACCTGTCTGCAGCGTTTGACACGGTGAACCACCAGATCCTCCTCTCCACCCTCGAGGGGATGGGGTCTCAGGCTCTGCACTCTCCCTGTTTGCATCCTGACGGGTCGATCCTACCAGGTGACATGGAGGGGGGCCGTGTCGGAACCACGCATGCCGACTACGGGGGTTCCACAAGGCTCAGTCCTGGGCCCCCTTCTCTTCTCGCTCTACACAACATCTCTGGGTTCTGTTATTCGCTCTCATGACTTCTCTTGCCATCGTTATGCCGATGACACCAGCTGGTCTTGTCATTTCCTCCGGGGACACTCAAGTGGAGGCATCGCTGCGTGCTTGGCTGACATCTCGACGTGGATGACGACGCACCACTTCAAGCTCAACCTGGACAAAACCGAGCTACTGTCGTTCTCAGCAAACATTGCATCGGTTACACGCTCCTGCAGGTTCCTGCTCTACAGCATCAGGAGGATTCACTTCCTCACTGAGGAGACGGTGCAGGTGCTCCTCCAGGCTCTGGTCATCTCCCGCTGGACTCCTGCAGCTCAGTACTTGCAGGAGCTCCGGCCATCAGACCTCTGGAGCTTGTCCAGAAAGCTGCAGCTCGCCTGGTGTTCAATCGCCCCAAGTTCTCCCACAACTTGCCTTCTCTGTTCTCTGCACTGGCTCCTGTAAGAGCATCCAGTGAGACTCTGGTGCCTACAGGGCAGTGAAAGGAACAGCTCCTTCCTATCTCCAGGCCACGGTCAAGCCCTACACCCCCCCCGACCTCTTGGCTCTGCTGCCTCGGGGCGATCGGTCGCCCCGTCGCTCAGAGGTCTCTGCGGCCGATCGACCCGGTCGAGTCTGTTTCCTGTCCTGACCCCTCAGTGGTGGAATGAACTCCCCACTGACCTCAGGACAGCAGAGTCACTGCCCATCTTTCATCAGGCTGAAGACTCACCTCCTCAAGAAGCACTACCTGAGCCTTCCACTTAGCACTTACTGTATTCATACTAGTTTGTTGCATTTATTGTATTTGTATTAGTTTGTTTCGTACTTTGGCTCTGGTTGATGCTCTTAGATGCTTGTTTAAAGGAGATGCACTCATGACTTCTGGTGACGAGTAGTTCTCTTGAATATGTTGAATACACTTATTGTAAGTCGCTTTGGATAAAAGCGACTGCTAAATAGACTGTAATGTAATGTGTTTTCTGCTGGAATGACGTTTCTTGCTTCTCAGACGTTGTTGTGCTCCAGCCTCTCTCCGCGTTAGGTCTAATGCTGCTCACACACCGGGCGTGTTTTTTGATTGACGCGCGTCGAGATTACATACAAAGTCTATGCACAGACGCGATGAGACTGGCGCGCCGCGATTTTTAATCTCATCGCGTCTGTGCATAGACTTTGTATGTAATCTCGACGCGCGTCAATCAAAAAACACGCCCGGTGTGTGAGCAGCATCATGCGAGGCGTGAGAACTCCTGCCAGGTCATGGTGGCCAAGGTCTTGGGGTCTCCACTTTCAATCCCAATGTCAGCAAGAACAGCAAGGTCTCTGTTGATCTCGGAGGCAGATTTCAGGGTCTGTTTAGGTGGTGGCTGTTCAGCTTCGGCTGACTGCAGTGACTGAGGTTGCAGTGGGGGAGTGTCTAGTGGTGGCGATCCTCCTGAGGGGTTGATCGGTGGGGGTGAGACCAGAGCTGACAGCTGACTCATCATACTGAAGATCCAGAGAGAAGTGGCGCTCGGTGAAAGGGGTTGCTGGTCCGATCCATTATCCTGAAGCAGATAGCACAGGAAGGTGGGTCGTGGTGGGGTCACTGGTGGTCGGAGGGCCCTCTAGTGTCTGGAGGAGGAGGCTACAGGGCCCCCTAGTATCTGGAGGAGGCTACAGGGACCCCTAGAGTCTGGAGGAGGCTACGGGGCCCCTGGTGTCTGGAGGAGGCTACGGGGCCCCTGGTGTCTGGAGGAGGCTACGGGGCCCCTGGTGTCTGGAGGAGGCTACGGGGCCCCTGGTGTCTGGAGGAGGCTACGGGGCCCCTGGTGTCTGGAGGAGGCTACGGGGCCCCTGGTGTCTGGAGGAGGCTACGGGGCCCCTGGTGTCTGGAGGAGGCTACCGGGCCCCTGGTAAAGGGACCTTTGGGGCTCCTTGATGTAGCTTCACATGTTGGCTGTGTTGCAGAAGTAGCTGAAGGATTCTTTCAGGACTTCATTGGATGATTGTTTGTGTATCCAGATACTCGTACATGTGCAGAAGGACTTCATCACAAGCAGCCCGTCACATGTGAACAGGAAGTGCCGTCCACACGGTGACGTGTTGAACCTTCACTCGTCACAGAGCAGCTGAGGCTGATGATGCTGTTCAGCACTGAGTGAAGTGACTCACGTCACCTGTGAACTCTTCTTCAGCTGCTTCAGCTTCACGTGTTGGACAACATCGCCATCATGTGGACAGACGGAGCAACAGCAGCTTCACAGGCTTCAGTTACAACTAGAAAAGACAATCACACAACTTCGGTCTGTTTTTATAAACTGAACCAAAGGTTTTCAACACATAAATACAGGTTTCAAACACATAAATACAGGTTTAAACAGACTTAGGCGTCTCTGTGTTGATCCAGACCAGGTCCAGTTCCTCGTAGTGGTTCACTAAGTCGATCAAATGTCCTTCAGCAGCCTAAATGAAGGAGATGATTGAAGTCAGGCTCTCTCGGGTTCTCCGAGGCTGATCCTCTCAAACAGTCTCGTTAATCCGACCCAGACGATCAGGACCAGGATGGCTGCGCGTGCCCGTCCTACTTCTAAAGGGGGAAGCGTGGATCACCCACACCATGATGTTCTAACAGCACAAAGTGAAAGAAAGAGCCTCTTTGTTCTCCGCTGACCAGCAGGAGATGATCATGAACGCAGACGAGGAAGTCAAGACGTCATCACGGCAAAATATAACAGCGGCACCGCTGAGAGCACGAGACGAGAAGCACGGCCACATATCAGACACGTTGCACGTCAGTGTGTGAACGTATCGGCTCATTTTAATGCCTCATCACCCCGACCAATCACATGACACGTCTTTAATGTGCTGCTGGCAGTAGACTTCATGATGCATCATCCAATGAGATCTATCGACAATAATGATCTCAACTCTTTCACAATCATAATGAAAACAAACCCAACGAGGATCTGATGGTCCCCGAGCTGCACGTTCTCGTCAGGAGAAGTCTCTACAGGCGAGCTCTCCTCCTCCAAGACCCGTCTGAGAGGAGAACTTTGAGGAGGTTCTGCAGCCAAAGAGCTGATATCAGATCAGCCTGACCTCACAATCAGACAGCAGACTACATGCGAAGCTTCACTACCAGCTGAACACCAGACAGGTTAGCTAGCTGCATGACGTCATGCTAATCACTCATTCACCTTTAAAACAACGGGACAGATCCAGCACGGACAGGGAGGGAGTGAGGGATGAGGAGGTAAGGAAACATGAGAACACCAGGGTAGGGAGTGAGGGATGAGGAGGTAAGGAAACATGAGAACACCAGGGTAGGGAGTGAGGGATGAGGAGGTAAGGAAACATGAGAACACCAGGGTAGGGAGTGAGGGATGAGGAGGTAAGGAAACATGAGAACACCAGGGTAGGGAGTGAGGGATGAGGAGGTAAGGAAACATGAGAACACCAGGGTAGGGAGTGAGGGATGAGGAGGTAAGGAAACATGAGAACAAAGTGAACATCTTCTCTTCTACATATTGTCCTCAGTCTCATCTTAACTTGGTCATGGAGGCATCAACATGTAACAGAGATGTTAAATTAACAGTGAAAACTCATCACAGCTTAATTTAACATCAGTATTCATAATTACACTTCATGTTTACTTCTCCTGATCTTTACCTCCTATAACAAGGTCCATAGGACATCTCAATAAATACACATGTTATATTATATTATGTTATGTTATATTATATTATGTTATATTATGTTATATTATATTATATTATATTATGTTATATTATGTTATATTATATTAAATTATATTATGTTGTATTATATTATGTTATATTATGTTATATTATATTATGTTATATTATATTATATTATGTTATATTATATTATGTTATATTATATTAAATTATATTATGTTGTATTATATTATATTATGTTATATTATGGTATATTATGTTATGTTATATTAAATTATATTATGTTATATTATATTATATTAAGTTATATTATATTATATATTATGTTATATTATGTTATACTACGTTATATTATATTATGTTATATTATGTTATATTAAATGATATTATGTTATGTTATATTAAATTATATTATGTTATATTATGTAATATTATGTTATGTTATATTATATTATGTTATGTTATATTATGTTATATTATGTTATATTATGTTATATTATGTTATATAATATTATATTATGTTATATTATATTATGTTATATTATATTATGTTATGTTATATTAAATTATATTATGTTATATTATATTATGTTATATTATGTTATATTAAATTATATTATGTTATATTATATTATGTTATGTTATATTAAATTATATTATGTTATATTATATTATGTTATATTATATTATGTTATGTTATATTAAATTATATTATGTTATATTATATTATGTTATATTATATTATGTTATATTATGTTATATTATATTATGTTATGTTATATTATATTATGTTATATTATATTATGTTATATTATATTATGTTATATTATATTATGTTATATTATATTATATTATGTTATATTATATTATGTTATATTATATTATGTTATATTATGTTATATTATATTATATTATATTATAGTGTTATTTACTGCTTTTTTTCGTGTTGGAATAAATGTTAAATATTTAACTGCCAAGTAATAATGCGTGTTTGATACTTTAATTGTTTTGCATTAAATCATTCTGGGATGTTTGCTGACGTTGACAGGACGGCTCTAGAACATGTTCCACCAGCCGCACTGGAAGGTCATCAAACAGGTCGACTGGTCACAGCAGGACGTCCTGCAGGACCGACGGATGGACCCCGTTCTCCTCCAGACTCCTCATGAGTCTCTGGACCGTGGAGGTCTTCCCTCCACTTCGTCTCCACTGAACCAGACCGGCCAGAACCGCTCCGTGAGTACTGAGAGGGTGGTCGGACCGGCACCGGAACAAGTCCTCCGTAGACAGACCCAGATCCATCAGGACCGACTCCCACTCGGACCCGAGCCGGGACGCCAGCCGGGACAAGACCCGGTCCGAAGGAACCTCCTGCAGAACCGGGTCGGGGAGCTGGACGTCTGCAGAGACCAAGAGGGACATTTAGTAGTTTCAGGTCTGAAGATACTCTCAGAAATATGATTCATATTATTATTATTCATATTATTATGAATAACATTATTCATAATAACATTAGTCATATTGTGATTCATATTATTACTCATATAAGTATTATTATATCAATTATTATTGTTATTATGATGCAGTTTTTCTCTGACATGAATCCTAAACTTTATGCGTACTGTCTCTTTAAGGCTGACGGTCAGTGTGGGGGAGGGGGCTGTTTGCTCTTCTCTGATTGGACGACAAGGAAAAAAAAATACTCTCAGCTCTTCTTCTGTGTTTTTCTTTCAGGTCCCTGTGACAGGAAGTCACCTGAACCAGTTCAGGACCAACACAGGACCAGTTCAGGACCAACAAAGGACCAGTTCAGGACCAACACAGGACCAGTTCAGGACCAACAAAGGACCAGTTCAGGACCAACACAGGACCAGTTCAGGACCAGTTCAGCACCAACACAGGACCAGTTCAGGACCAACACAGGACCAGTTCAGGACCAACACAGGACCAGTTCAGGACCAACACAGAACCAGTTCAGGACCAGTTCAGGACCAACAAAGGACCAGTTCAGCACCAACACAGGACCAGTTCAGCACCAACACAGGACCAGTTCAGGACCAGTTCAGGACCAACAAAGGACCAGTTCAGGACCAACACAGGACCAGTTCAGCACCCACACAGGACCAGTTCAGCACCAACACAGGACCAGTTCAGGACCAACACAGGACCAGTTCAGGACCAGTTCAGGACCAACACAGGACCAGTTCAGGACCAACACAGAACCAGTTCAGGACCAGTTCAGGACCAACACAGAACCAGTTCAGGACCAGTTCAGGACCAACACAGAACCAGTTCAAGACCAGTTCAGGACCAACAAAGGACCAGTTCCGGACCAACACAGAACCAGTTCAGGACCAGTTCAGGACCAACAAAGGACCAGTTCAGCACCAACACAGGACCAGTTCAGCACCAACACAGGACCAGTTCAGGACCAGTTCAGGACCAGTTCAGGACCAACACAGGACCAGTTCAGGACCAGTTCAGCACCCACACAGGACCAGTTCAGCACCAACACAGGACCAGTTCAGGACCAACACAGGACCAGTTCAGCACCCACACAGGACCAGTTCAGCACCAACACAGGACCAGTTCAGGACCAACAAAGGACCAGTTCAGGACCAACACAGGACCAGTTCAGGACCAGTTCAGCACCCACACAGGACCAGTTCAGGACCAACACAGGACCAGTTCAGGACCAACACAGGACCAGTTCAGGACCAGTTCAGCACCCACACAGGACCAGTTCAGGACCAACACAGGACCAGTTCAGGACCAACACAGGACCAGTTCAGGACCAACACAGGACCAGTTCAGCACCCACACAGGACCAGTTCAGGACCAACACAGGACCAGTTCAGGACCAACACAGAACCAGTTCAGGACCAGTTCAGCACCAACACAGGACCAGTTCAGCACCAACACAGGACCAGCTCAGGACCAGTTCAGGACCAGCTCAGGACCAGTTCAGGACCAGAACAGACGTCTTGTCCTCTGAACTTAATGTTTCGGTCACTAAATGACTTCTTCCTCAGTTTTTAGGATTTTTTTTCAGATCCTGGTGTTATATCAGAACCAGAAGAACCAGAAGAACCAGATGAAGGGTTTAGTTTCAGCTCTTAAAGAGACAGTACACCACTAACCCAAACCTCCATGTTTTAATGGTCTCTCATAAAATTAATCAGATTTGTATCTGTTCATCTGTTCACCATGTGAAGACACAGGACCTCCTCTGGCTCTGGTCTTGGTCCTCTTTAGACCAGTTTACCTTCAGGAGGAAGAATGTGATCAGAAACATTCATCAGCTTCAACACAGAGACGCAGAGCTCCTCCTCTTCCTCCTCCTCTTCCTCCTTTATCTCAACATCGCATTTAGTTTTTCTAAATGTATTTTCAGAATTTTAAGAGTTTTTACAGAATTATAAATAATATTCATGCGTTTTAAATTATAATCTCAGAATTATTATTCATATTAATATGAATAATTGTATTTATTTTATTTCCTTAAACTGCACAGTTCTGATAATTATTTCAATAATTATTTTTGTTATTGTTTTAAGAGTGACAGATGTTTCTTCTTATGTTTACATTAATAAACATCTCTCCTGGACGTGTTCTCACCTGCAGCGCTGGGTCCTGTTCCTGGTCCTGGTCTGGTCTGGAGATCCAGCAGCAGCTTGTCTCTGACCCAGCCGAAGTCCTCCAGGGACCGCAGGAAGCAGCCGAAGGCCCGGGGCCCGCGGACCGGAAGTAGGTCGAGCAGCCTCCGACACCGGAGCGTGTCGGAGGGCTGAGCCTCGATGTCCTCCACGTGAGCCTCCGTGAGCACGTGCTCCTGGAACAGAAACGGAACGATGGTGTCGGTGACCAGCAGCTGCCCGGACAGATACAGCCGGTGTGTCCGCAGCAGAGCTCTGTGTTCCGGGTCCATTCGGAGGCGCTGACCGCTGGTTCCACTAGTTAAATCATACTCGTTAATTCATGACCAACTCACTTTATTATTCACCACGAAAACTAGTCGCGCTCGTCCGGAAAACGACTGTGTGCTGATGTTGTTGCGTCCGACTGGAAACACGTCAGCGGAACCAATGTCCAACCACTCAAGTCTCCCGTGAGATTTATTCCACTTCCGGAAATCTTCTGATTTAATTCAAGCATGTAGTTATTATTCAACCAATATAATTAATACAAGTGAATTATTATGGACCAGTCTTCAATTCGGCACACATATTATGCACCAGATTTCATCTTATCCTGTCTCGTCTCCTCTCCTCTCCTCTCCTCTCCTCCCCTCTCCTCTCCTCTCCTCCCGTCTCGTCTCGTCCCCTCTCCTCCCCTCTCCTCTCCTCTCCTCTTATCTTATTTACGCCTTTCAATGATTATCCCTCATTTTAAAGTGAAGATAGATAGAGGGACGTTGTGATACGTTATGAGACGTGATGAGACTTTATGAGACGTTATGAGACTTTATGAGACGTTATGAGAAACATGAGACGTTATGGGACGTTATGGGACGTTATGGGACGTTATGAGGCGTTATGAGAGACATGAGACGTTATGAGACGTTATGAGACGTTATGGGACGTTATGAGACGTTATGAGAGACATGGGACGTTATGGGACGTTATGGGACGTTATGAGACGTTATGAGAAACATGAGACGTTATGGGACGTTATGGGACGTTATGAGACGTTATGAGAGACATGGGACGTTATGAGACGTTATGAGACGTTATGGGACGTTATGAGACGTTATGAGAGACATGAGACGTTATGGGACGTTATGAGACGTTATGAGACGTTATGGGACGTTATGAGACGTTATGGGACGTTATGAGACGTTATGGGACGTTATGAGACGTTATGAGACTTTATGAGACGTTATGAGACGTTATGGGACGTTATGAGACGTTATGAGACTTTATGAGACGTTATGAGACGTTATGGGACTTTATGAGACGTTATGAGACGTTATGCGACGTTATGAGACTTTATGAGACGTTATGAGACTTTATGAGACGTTATGAGACTTTATGAGACGTTATGAGACGTTATGAGACTTTATGAGACGTTATGAGACTTTATGAGACGTTATGAGACGTTATGAGACTTTATGAGACGTTATGAGACGTTATGAGACGTTATGAGACTTTATGAGACGTTATGAGACTTTATGAGACGTTATGAGACGTTATGAGACTTTATGAGACGTTATGAGACTTTATGAGACGTTATGAAACTTTGAGACGTTATGAGACGTTATGAGACTTTATGAGATGTTATGAGAGACTTGAGACGTTATGAGACGTTATGGGACGTGATGAGACTTTATGAGACGTTATGAGACTTTATGAGACGTTATGAGACGTTATGAGACTTTATGAGACTTTATGAGACGTTATGAGACGTTATGAGACTTTATGAGACGTTATGAGACTTTATGAGACTTTGAGACGTTATGAGACTTTATGAGACGTTATGAGACTTTATGAGACGTTATGAAACTTTGAGACGTTATGAGACGTTATGAGACTTTATGAGACGTTATGAGAGACTTGAGACGTTATGAGACGTTATGGGACGTGATGAGACTTTATGAGATGTTATGAGAGACATGAGACGTTATGAGACTTTATGAGACTTTGAGACGTTATGAGACTTTATGAGACGTTATGAGACTTTATGAGACGTTATGAGACTTTATGAGACGTTATGAGACGTTATGAGACTTTATGAGACGTTATGAGACTTTATGAGACGTTATGAAACTTTGAGACGTTATGAGACTTTATGAGATGTTATGAGAGACTTGAGACGTTATGAGACGTTATGGGACGTGATGAGACTTTATGAGATGTTATGAGAGACATGAGACGTTATGACACATGTTTATATTGATTGTTAGAGTCACAGAAACAATATACACAATATATAATACAGACAAAAATATGAAGAGACATATTTAAACCTGAGTTTTTGGTTTCAAACTTGTAGATTTAACAGGAAACTCAGAGCTGTAGTTATAATCGTAACTTTTGTTTCCACAGAGAAAAGTATTATCATTACAAGTTTTAATGAAATGAAGTACAATGTGATGGACCGAATATATACAATGTGTTCAATGAAGTTGATGAGAACGAATCAACAAGGAATCCTTCAAAGGTGCATGTTTTAAATGCCGTCTGGTTCACTGTGTTCATACAACGTGAACATTTCTTTCTTTTCTGCTTTCTGTATTTGTTTGAATCCAACGAGTTTCTGACCCGACAGTCACAGCGACGGGGAAGTCCTCGAGAACGTTACAACGACTTCGTTTGTTTTCCTGTGATCTGATTGGTCCACAGATTGTCCAGCGAGGATAAAGTCCGGCGGGTCAAACTGACGTGTTTGTTTTCTACGTCGGCTCACTAAAGTCTGTCAGCCAATCAGAGGCCTCCGCTGGCGATGATGATGAAGGTGATGAAGATGATGACCTGTTAAAACCTTTGCTGTTGTGTTTGTCCTGAAAACAGGAAACGTGAAGCTTCAACTGCTTTTCTTTTTTATATTTATTGAGATTTGTTTCTGTAAATATTATATAAATTGGAATTCAGCAAATATAGAAAATAAAGTTTTGAATATTTATTTGGATTTAAATGGAGCTTTTTCTTTTCTTCTGGAAATCAACAAATGCTTTTAGACTTTAAACTTGGATGAAGTCAGAATAATTATTATTTCATATATATTTGAAATGACTGAAATGTGTTTTTGGCCGGTTGGTTGGACAAACATAAATAAATGGTAAAGACGTTGCTTCAGGAAGTATAATAGTACAATAATAACTGAGACTTATTGATCGTCTGGAGACATAAACACGTTTATTTACACTTCAGTCTTGAGTGAAGATGTTTGTGTCTTAGCTTCAAATAAAAATATCATATTTGTGATGAAACAACCTCAACTCTTTTATTGATGAACATTTTAAAACTGAACCGATAATCATAATTTCGTTCACAAACTAAAACGTCAGCTGTCTCAAAATATGTGAACAATGTATGAATACAAAAGAGATTTATAAATAAATAAGAGTTTATTAAATTCATGATTATAGACTCAACATGTGATTGAACCAACTCAACATTTCTTCATCAGCTCAACCTAAAAACAGAAGCTCATTCAAAACATTTACTTTCATCAGATATTTTCTGTGACCATCAAAACAAACCGACCACCAGTCATGAAATATGAAAGATTTATGTAGAAATATTAAGTTCATCTCCCTCAGAGATCTCCCTCGGAGATCTCCCTCGGAGATCTTCCTCATCTGCGAAATATTTTCTTCAAACCGTCTCGTCTTTATTCTGTAACGTCCTCAAACATCCAGTAAAAAAAATGGTCTGGTTCTAATAAAGACGTATAAAACCACAAGCTTCATAGAACTGCGGTTATAACAGTGACTCTTGTTAGATTAATCAAGAAGTTAATTGGAAACTGTTCTAAACAAAGATCTGATGATTCCAGTTCCTCCAAAGAGAAGTTTGAGGACAAAACGAGACATTTGAAGACATGAAAACATTTAATAACACAATAAATCAATAGTATTGATCAGTGTTCAGCTCAGACTGAGATCAGCAGCGTCTCTGGTTCAAATGCAGTTTGTGAACATTTAAGAGGTACAAGTACTGACTGCAGTACTTACGAGTACCTCGGGGGCCTTGAGTGGACACATACTTCCTGTTAGTCCCTGTGGGAGCAGTGTATGCTGGGAGTTGTAGTCTACACGTCGTACCTGTAGTCCGTCAGGTAGTCCTTCAGTCTGTTGGGCAGCGGCAGGTCCTGGACCCGCCGAGTCCTCCGGTTGATGGCGATCCGACAGAGGTGCTGCAGCGGTGGCACGGCGGTGAACGCCGGCCTGGTGAGCAGCAGCTGCACCGTGCCGTTGGGCGCCGCCGACGGACGGCCGTCCGACGGCGTCTTGTTGTCTCCGGTCCGGGACAGGTGGGCGTAGTGCTCCACCAGGTGGACCACGCTGTCAAACTGCTTCAGCTTGGGCCTCACCAGGACCACCGAGTCCAGTTTGAACTTCCCGTGTTTGTACTCGATCCGCAGGTTGGTGGGACCGGCCGACGTCATCGCCGAGATGGTGAACAGGAAGTCCCTCTGGGAACTGTCCCGCACCAGGAATGTCCCCTCTGAGGTGTCCTGCAGGATCTCTTTGGCCTCGTTAGCCGTCAGACCGCCCCAGTACCAGCCTGAGGACACGGAGAGGGAGACACGTGTGAGACACAGAGGGACAAACAAAAACAAGAGACACAGAGGGACAAACAAATACAAAAGACACAGAGGGACAAACAAAAACAAGAGACAAACAAATACAAGAGACACAGAAAGACAAACAAATACAAGAGACACAGAGGGACAAACAAAAACAAAAGACACAGAGGGACAAACAAATACAAGAGACAAACAAATACAAGAGACACAGAGGGACAAACAAATACAAGAGACACAGAGGGACAAACAAAAACAAAAGACACAGAGGGACAAACAAATACAAGAGACACAGAGGGACAAACAAAAACAAAAGACACAGAGGGACAAACAAATACAAGAGACACAGAGGGACAAATGCTCTCAGACGATGCTGATGGACATGTGGGACGTCTGGGTCTTTGTGGGACGTCCTGGACCCAGCGAGTCCACCTGGACGGCTCAGAGACGCGTACCTGTGTTCCTCAGGTCCCTCATGGCCGAGGCGATGCCGCTCTCGTCGGACTCGGACCTGTCGTCGGCTCGTCCGTCGCTCTCGATGGTGTCTGTGGACTCTGAGGACGGGCAGGTCATTGGACAGGTCCAACCTTCAGCCAGGCGTCAGGGCCTACAGCTCGCACATGGGACTGGGGGGGGGGGGGGGTACTGGTCATTATATATATATCGGTATATATATATATATATATATATATATATATATATATATATATATATATATATATATATATATATATATATATATATATATATATATATATCGATATATATATATATATATATATATATATATATATATATATCGATATATATATATATATATATATATATATCGGTTAACTGAATGATACAGGTGTTCTTCTCCTCACCTGTCCGTTAAACGTGTGATAAACAAACCACGTCATATTGATTAGAACACACACACACACACACACACACACACACCGTTACCTGGAGGTTCTGTGTCGGAGCTAACTGCTAACTAGCCGCAGCCGTTGCCGACATGTCGGTAACATTCTCGGTCTCACCGGAGGTCCTGCTGCTGTCCGTCTCCGGTTCTCTGTCCGTTAACGGACAAATGGTGCGTCGCTCAGGAGACAAACGGTCCAACCGTCGAAAAACAACAAGCTGCAGCTCCTCCAAACGTCAACAACAGACAAACAAACAAACAAACAAACAAACACGGCTGGATGTCCGACAGAGCTCCGTGAGTGTGTCCCGGTATCCGGTGTCCGTCCGCCCGTCACCGAGCCGCCTAATCACCGATATCACCGTAAACACAAAAGAAGCGTTTCCAGGAACTTTCCAGGAACACGGTCACGTGGTGCGGAGCGCGAGCGATTTAAGGTGGACCGACACACGCACGTACTCACACACACTCACTCACTCACACGCACGTACTCACTCACACACACACTCTCACTCTCACAGGTGAAGTTACAGGTTAAACGCACGTGCTCAGAGATGTTGACGTTACTGTTCCTTTAACAGTTCATGCTGCTCATGAAAGGATGATGAGTACATGATGCTCATGAAAGGATGATGAGTACATGATGCTCATGAAAGGATGATGAGTCTCCGCTCACTGAGTGCAGCTTTAAAGAGTGAAGAGTAATAAACTGAAATATATTAATATTTATATTTTAAACACGTTTGTTCACCAGCAGAGGAACCACGCGACCTTAAATTACTAGAATCATGAACCGAATCCGAAGGAACGTAGAAGAGAAGAGAAGAGGTAATACCCGCATATACACATACATATACACATACACATACACATACATATACACATACATATACACATACACATACACATACACATACATATACACATACACATACACATACACATACATATACACATACATATACACATACACATACACATACACATACATATACACATACACATAGACATACACATACATATACATATACACATACACATAGACATACACATTCATATACATATACACATACACATACATATACACATACACATACACATACATATACACATACATATACACATACACATACACATACATATACACATACACATACATATACACATACACATACACATACACATACACATAGACATACACATACACATACATATACACATACACATACACATAGACATACACATTCATATACATATACACATACACATACATATACACATACACATACATATACACATACACATACATATACACATACACATACACATACACATACATACACACATACATCTACATATGCACATACACATACATATACACATACACATACACATACACACCCGTTAAACCTGAAACTTCATCTGTGACTTCATGGAACTATCAAAATGTCCCTTTGGCTCAATAAAGTGAACTGAACTAGAAAATGCATTTCCTGCTGAAAATGCGTTGGAATGCTGAAAGCTGAAATTAATTGTGAAAAAATTGCTGAAAATTAAGAAATGGGAGACTCTGTCTGAAAAATGTTGAAGCCCGAAAGCATTTAAACTGCACTGCTGAAAAACCTTCCAGTTGAAATGTCTAACTATGGTGTCTGTAGGTGAAAGTATGAGGAAGAAGAAGGCTTTGAAAGTTGAAGTATAACAGGATTTGAAGATTTTCTCCATAGAGATCCCATTCAAAAGAAAACTGCAAAAAGCTTCATTCAAAAAGTTTAAAGATTACAAATATGAAAAGTCAAAGCAGCCCTCTCCTGAAAGAGCTGAACACTTTGATATTTGAACAACTTCTGTAGCTTAAACACATTTCAGAAGTAGTGATATTTGTAGTGATAGTTGTAGAAGTTGTAGTTGAAGTAGAAGTATTGTTAGTAGTGGAAGTATTAGTAGCATTAGAATAAGTAGTAGTAGTAGCAGTAGTGATATTTGTAATAGTAGTAGTAGAAGTCGTAGTTGTAGTAGAAGTATCATTAGTAGTAGAAGTATTAGTATTCAGAAGAAGTAGTAGCCGAGTATCAGTAGTAGTAGTAATAGCTGTAGTAGTGGTCGTGGTATTTAATATAACAGTAGTAGTAGTAGTAGTAGTAAAAGTAATGGCAGTATTTGAAGTAGCAGTAGTACTAGTAGCAGTCGTACTAATAGCTGTAGTAGTATTAGTACTGGTAGTAGCATGAATAGCAGTAGTAGCAGTTGTAGTATAAGTAATAGTAGTAGTGGTAGTAATAGCAGTAGTGGTAGTAATAATATTGATGGTAGCAGTAATAGCACTAGTAATAGTAGCAACAGCAAAAGTTGGAGTAGAAGTAGTAGCAGCAGTAGTAGTAATACTAGAAATATTAGCAGCAGTAGTAGTTGTCGCAGTATTAGTAAGAGCATTCATTTTTTCAACAAAAAAGCCTAATTTTGAGTTTAATGTTTAAATACAGTTAATCCATGAGGCTTTTATTTTGAAAGGGTGGGGCTGGGTGGGGGAGGGAGGGGGAGAGGAGACATAATCATAATGTTTGACACACATAAACAGAGGTTATTAAATTACAGGCTTCATCACAAGCAGTTCAGTTAGAATTCACTCTCTGGGGCTTTTATTTTGAAATGGGTTGTGTGTGTGTGGGGGGGGGTGGAGGAGGGGGGAAAGACCTCTAAAGATCCCTAATGCTGCTCACACACCGGGCGCGTTTTTTGATTGACGCGCGTCGAGATTACATACAAAGTCTATGCACAGACGCGATGAGATTAAAAATTGCGGTGCGCCAGTCTCATCGCGTCTGTGCATAGACTTTGTATGTAATCTCGACGCGCGTCAATCAAAAAACACGCCCGGTGTGTGAGCAGCATTAGAGACACACAGAGAGAGAAAGGGAGGGAGAGAGAGAGAGACACACAGAGAGAGAGAGGGAGAGAGCGAGAGACACACAGAGAGAGGGAGAACGAGAGAGACACATAGAGAGAGAGAGGG
>CM051709.1:20064666-20077166 GCA_028022725.1 Lycodopsis pacificus
TTTAGGGCGGGGCTACTGTGATTGACAGGTCTCTAATGGACCATAAAGCAGGGGATGCTTTAGGGCGGGGCTACTGTGATTGACAGGTCTCTAATAGACCATAAAGCAGGGGATGCTTTAGGGCGGGGCTACTGTGATTGACAGCTTGATGTTAATGACGAGAGGCACAAACCACCAGCTGTTATTATTTAATAATTAATTATTATTATTTAACACAGAGGCTTCAACATGGAAGAGTATTCTAAACGTTCTACGGAGACGAGCTGAGGAGCTCCTGCCGCCTCCTCATGATCTCCTCAAACTCTGCCTGGTCCACCGCCGCCTGAGGAGGAAACAGGAGGCTGCAGTGTGAAGGGAGTAAGAGTGAGAGGAAAGGAAGGAGGGAAGGAAGTGGAGCTCAGTGGGCATTTCCTTCATCAAAAGACTCCACTCCTGAATCACAGGCTGCTAGTTTCTCCTGTCGCCTCCTCATGATCTCCTGGAGCTCAGAACCTGAACCTCTCTGAGGAGACGAGAGGGGAGGAGACACAGAGAGGAGGGAGGAGACGAGACACAGAGAGGAGGGAGGAGACGAGAGCAGAGGAGACAAACAGCGGTTAGAAAGTGGAACTGTTTCTACTGAGACGATAAAAAAGAACCTCAAGAAGCTGCTGCAGGAAGCTGTGAGGAGCAGGAGGCATGCTGGGTAATGTAGTTCTACTAAGCACTCCCTAACACTGGTCCCACAAAGGTCTGTTTCACTCAACAACAAACAAACAGTATTTATATTAAAACGGTTAATATTGTGTTGGAAGCAGGATTAGTATGGAGGACAAAAAGTGCCTCATCAAAATATAAATACATGAATAAAATAATATCATATTAGAACAGATATATTCAAATGAATACTAAATAAATAAATGATTTCCATTTACTCATTTCTGATTCTTTACTTTCTTTTTTTATGTATGCAGAGAAATAAAAATGTAGAAAAAAAATCTGAAAGTCGAAATAAAAGAAGAAATCCTTCGAACTGTAGACGTTTAATATTTGTGATATTTATTTATACACATCTTGATTTAAGCTTTTGTGTATTTGTTGTTTCTTTGATTTGATTGTCGACGTCTTTGTGCGACCAGAACTTTAAATATTGATAATAAATGACATCATGAGGCAGCCATCTTTATGATCAGCTGACTGCTAATCAATGCTAAGCTAACACACGTTTATCAAGAGAAGAGCTACATCTTGGTCTCTATGGGTGGGGGGGCGGGGTCAGAGGTTCTGGATCTGGTGCATTCTGGGAGCTTAAGGAGGACTTAACTGTTCGGCCACAGCAGGGAGAGAAATACTACCTTAAAACAACCTTAATACTACCTTAAAACTACATTAAAATGCTGCTAAACAAGAAATGACCAGAGCTTCGTTCTGACGGACAGAATCAGGACATTAATTGATTCTAATTCAATTCATATGAAAACGTAAACACCTCATGTGGTGCTTTGAAGATCACAGACTAGAACACGACTAGGACTCGTGGTTTTAGTTTAATTTGGTCTTTAGTTTAATAAACAAGTGACATCCCATATTAATAAAGAGCGAGAAAAGGACAGTTTAACTAGTCCCAAGTCAGGACCAGCCAGTCCCAAGTCAAGACCAGCCAGTCCCAAGTCAAGACCAGCCAGTCCCAAGTCAAGACCAGCCAGTCCCAAGTCAAGACCAGCCAGTCCCAAGTCAAGACCAGCCAGTCCCAAGTCATGACCAGCTGATAACTAAAGACCAGGAGTCTTAATCTGAGTCCCTTTGTGATCAGCTGTTCCTGAACCATCAGAAGAAGGTCTGTCTGAGAACTGGATACCTGGATGAACGTAGTGACAGATTCAGAAGATCAAAGGAGGGTCAGAAGAACACCTGCAGTGGAAATACACACCAAACACCTTTTGGGGGACAGGAAGCTCAAAGACACAAAGGAGTCTGAACAGAGCGGATTTCACCTGATAAACACCGACAAACACCTGAGGACGGCGTTTAATATGAAGACATAGACATAAAGACTTCTTCTGAGAATAATGAACCTCTCAAACCTAACAAGGAAAAACAGTTTCAGGTGCTTTGTGTCGATGACGTCGCATGTGATGACATCACGTGTGATGACACCACGTGTGACCTGTGACACTCACCTCCAGCGCCGCCTTCTGGACGGTGACCTGGCTGAAGACTCTAGCTCCGTCGTCGGGACAAACTGTCTTCAGCTCGTCTTTGTTGAGAGAGAAGAGCTGAGCTCCAGTCAGGACGCCGAGGCTGGTGATGGTGCTGCAGGAGACACAGGCAGGTGTGAGACAGGACACACAGGAGAGACAGACAGGTGTGAGACAGGACACAAGAGACACATGCAGGTGTGAGACAGGACACAAGAGACACATGCAGGTGTGAGACAGGACACAAGAGACACAGGCAGGTGTGAGACAGGACACACAAGAGACACAGGCAGGTGTGAGACAGGACACACAGGAGACACAGGCAGGTGTGAGACAGGACACAAGAGACACAGGCAGGTGTGAGACAGGACACAAGACACAGGCAGGTGTGAGACAGGACACACAGGAGAGACAGACAGGTGTGAGACAGGACACACAGGAGAGACAGACAGGTGTGAGACAGGACACACAGGAGAGACAGACAGGTGTGAGACAGGACACACAGGAGAGACAGACAGGTGTGAGACAGGACACACAGGAGACACAGGCAGGTGTGAGACAGGACACAAGACACAGGCAGGTGTGAGACAGGACACAAGAGACACAGGCAGGTGTGAGACAGGACACACAGGAGAGACAGACAGGTGTGAGACAGGACACACAGGAGAGACAGACAGGTGTGAGACAGGACACACAGGAGAGACAGGCAGGTGTGGGACAGGACACACAGGAGAGACACAGGCAGGTGTGAGACAGGACACAAGAGACACAGGCAGGTGTGAGACAGGACACACAGGAGACACAGGCAGGTGTGAGACAGGACACACAGGAGACACAGGCAGGTGTGAGACAGGACACACAGGAGAGACAGGCAGGTGTGAGACAGGACACACAGGAGAGACAGGCAGGTGTGAGACAGGACACACAGGAGAGACAGACAGGTGTGAGACAGGACACACAGGAGAGACACAGGCAGGTGTGAGACAGGACACAAGAGACACAGGCAGGTGTGAGACAGGACACAAGAGACACAGGCAGGTGTGAGACAGGACACACAGGAGACACAGGCAGGTGTGAGACAGGACACACAGGAGACACAGGCAGGTGTGAGACAGGACACAAGACACAGGCAGGTGTGAGACAGGACACAAGACACAGGCAGGTGTGAGACAGGACACAAGACACAGGCAGGTGTGAGACAGGACACAAGACACAGGCAGGTGTGAGACAGGACACAAGACACAAGTAGGTGTGAGACAGGACACAAGAGACACAGGCAGGTGTGAGACAGGACACAAGAGACACAGGCAGGTGTGAGACAGGACACACAGGAGACACAGGCAGGTGTGAGACAGGACACAAGACACAGGCAGGTGTGAGACAGGACACAAGACACAGGCAGGTGTGAGACAGGACACAAGAGACACAGGCAGGTGTGAGACAGGACACAAGAGACACAGGCAGGTGTGAGACAGGACACAAGAGACACAGGCAGGTGTGAGACAGGACACAAGAGACACATGCAGGTGTGAGACAGGACACACATGCAGGTGTGAGACAGGACACAAGAGACACAGGCAGGTGTGAGACAGGACACACAGGAGACACAGGCAGGTGTGAGACAGGACACACAGGCAGGTGTGAGACAGGACACACAGGCAGGTGTGAGACAGGACACACAGGCAGGTGTGAGACAGGACACACAGGAGAGACAGACAGGAGACACAGGCAGGTGTGAGACAGGACACACAGGAGACACAGGCAGGTGTGAGACAGGACACACAGGAGAGACAGGCAGGTGTGAGACAGGACACACAGGAGAGACAGACAGGTGTGAGACAGGACACACAGGAGAGACAGACAGGTGTGAGACAGGACACACAGGAGAGACAGACAGGTGTGAGACAGGACACACAGGAGAGACAGGCAGGTGTGAGACAGGACACACAGGAGAGACAGACAGGTGTGAGACAGGACACACAGGAGAGACAGACAGGTGTGAGACAGGACACACAGGAGACACAGGCAGGTGTGAGACAGGACACACAGGAGACACAGGCAGGTGTGAGACAGGACACACAGGAGACACAGGCAGGTGTGAGACAGGACACACAGGAGAGACAGGCAGGTGTGAGACAGGACACACAAGAGACACAGGCAGGTGTGAGACAGGACACACAGGAGACACAGGCAGGTGTGAGACAGGAGACACAGGCAGGTGTGAGACAGGACACAAGAGACACAGGCAGGTGTGAGACAGGACACACACCTGGACATACACCTGGAGTACCAGACTGCATGAAGAGACTCACACTGGACTGAAGCCCTTGGCCTCTAACCAGGCTCTGACGTCGTCAGGTGAAGACTCGTAGGAGATGCTGTTGGACGGCAGACGAGCAGAAACCGGAAACTTCTTCTGAGCGCTGCGACCTAAAGTCAGTCTGTGCATCAGCTCGTCCTGAACCTCCTCCATGTTGGATTTCCTTCCTGCAGGATGTTAGATCGTCACATGAAGGGCATTATTGAGACAGGCGTTAGTCACACGGTGACTCGTGTCGGACTCACGGGTGACCGGTGGAGGTCTCTGGTTGTTGTGTCTCATGGCGACGGTGTCGCTGGCCGTGGTGCTGTTCTGCCGGCTGACGGTGTGGCTGATGGCAGCTGGAGGCGGCAGCGGCGGCGTGGGGAGCCTGACGGGGGCCGGGGGGGGCGGCGTGGGGGCCGGAGTCATCGGAGTCACTAACGGGTTACTGGAGGTGTGGTCGGTCCTGGTGGTCTGCTTCTGAGAGGACAGGTGGGGCTTTTATTCTGAAAATACTGACGATTCAAAGCACCGATTTATTTATTTTCATTACATTTATTTCTGTCCAAATATTTCCAGACTTCAGTGGACCTTCTGAACCTGAAGTCTAAAGCGTGTTTGTTGTTTACCTCGTTCAACTCTCCCAGTAATTGCTGACAACGTGAAATGAAACATAAAACATGAAGTTGATGAGACAAAACTTGAAAGTTATTCACTGAAAAACCTACTGAGATTATCGTCAACACCATTTTATTATTCAAACTAAACATGAAGATCAAACTCTAATGAACACTTCAATGAACAGTCTGACATTCAGAAAAATAAACCTTCCAACAACCCGTTAAGATCCAGGGACGTACTTAGCCTAGCTTAGCACAAACACTGGAAGCAGAGGGAAACTGCTAGCCGGTGTAGCTACAAACAAGCTAGCATAAAAGAAGTATGTTGGGTTTTTATACAGTAGATATTGTTATAGTTGTGCTAATAGGTTTCATATCCACCATCATGCTAAGTGATCAACAGTACAGCTGTTATGGTAGTTGTTTGTAGCTAACTGGGCTCTAGCCTAGCTTAGCACAAAGACTGGAAGCAGGGGGAAACTGCTAGCTAGTGTAGCATCAAGTATAATCACTGGTATGTAATGTTGACGTTGTGGTAGCTACAGTGAGCATATCCAACATGATGCTAAGACTTCTGATTTTATGGTAATAGTTTGTAGCTAACTGACGCTAAAGACATGTTAGCCTACCTCAGCACAAAGACTGGAAACAGAGGGAAACTACTAGCCATAGCACCAAAGAAAAATAGCTATTGTATCCAACATCATGCTCGATGTTTATAGCTAGATGCTGTTATGCTACATACAAGGAGCTAAACCAACATTATAATAGCTGTTTGTAGTTACTGCTGGTAGCTGTTATGTTATACTAGGACATGTCAGCCTAGCTTAGCACAAAGACTGGAAACAGGGGGAAACTGTTAGCCTAGCTGCAGGTTGTTGTTGTTTATTGAACAGCAGCAGAATTGGACCTTGTGGTTTTAGCACCTGTTAGCATTGGAGCTATTTGTTGACAAACAAACCAGGAAATCTAACTTTTTACCAAAATGTGAGACTGTTCCTTGAGAAATAAAAGAAAATAAAAAGATCCACAGCAAAACACACACGAGTTTATTAAAACTAGAGAAACTAAAGTAAACACAGTGTTGAGCTTTACCTTGAACAACTCAAACTCTTTCTTTGGCATCATGAGCTTCAACCGTTCAGAATGAAACAGAGCGAGGATGAGGAGGAGGAGGAGGATGAATATGATGAAGAGGATGAAGATGCACTACATGAACGTACCTGGATGGTGTGGCTGTAGATGGGCTCTCCTCTGCCCGTCATGTCTACGGCCTTGCTGATCTCCAGGATGTTGTTGGGCACGTAGCCGGACGCCCCAACGCCGTTACCCACCTTCCACCACTGCTTCCTGTCGTCCAAGACCTGAAGACCACCAGGACCTCAGATCAGAACCTCAGATCAGACCCTCAGATCAGACCAGACCCTCAGACCAGACCCTCAGATCAGAACCTCAGATCAGATCCGAACCTCAGATCAGAACCTCAGATCAGAACCTCAGATCAGACCAGAACCTCAGACCTCAGATCAGACCCTCAGATCAGACCAGAACCTCAGACCAGAACCTCAGATCAGAACCTCAGATCAGACCCTCAGATCAGACCAGAACCTCAGATCAGACCTCAGATCAGACCCTCAGATCAGACCTCAGATCAGAACCTCAGACCTCAGCTCACACTTTTCGTACTTTATACGCTAAGCGTCTCAAATGTTTAGAGCCTTTTGGTTATAAATCCATAAATCACAGATCAATATAATATCATAAAAAGTCTGATCAGATCCTAAAAAAATATTTTGATTTACAGAATTTCTGCGAGCAACAAATTAAATGATATTTTTGACATAAATTCAAAGCAGGTTATATTATTGTGATAATGTCTTTAATAATGTTTACCTGAGCAGGTGTTTATGTCCTATAATCATAAACAGACTACAGATTATGATTACTTATATTTATACAAACATAAACAATCAGGAAAGATTAACATGTGGAATAAATAAAAGATGAATTCCTTAGTTTGGTTGTTGCTCGTCACAAATCAATCGTCTTTCTTTCATTTGATTTAAATTAAAAACATCAGTTTGTTATTTTTCTTATGAAGATGATTTCCCTTTTGATGAAAGCGTGTTCATTATTATTATTATTATTGTTATTATGTTATTAATGAAGAACAAACCTCGACGACCTCGTCTTTGAGGACAGAAAGCTCCGTGTTGTTTCTCGCCACAAAGTCGTATTTAGATTTGGCAAAAAGTTTCGGTTGGATTCTGCTGTCGTCATCGAAACTCCTGAAATAAATCAACCAATCACAACAAGACTAGTTATGACCGGTTATGAACACATATTAACAGGGAAGCGGTCTCTGTAGTATTACAATGCTAAAGTATTCATCGTTAAAAAGTACTAATAACACTTTCACAAATAAATAAAGCACAACAAATAAAAAGTTAATGTTTTCCAACTATGAATTTAATAATAAATAATAAAGAGAATGAATTCTATCACTAAATAATAAATAATCATCCACTGGAGAAGCATCCAAACTTCAGATCAAGTTACTGAGAGAATTTAAAGACTTGATTCAATGAAAATAATTCAGTTTTTAAAGGAAAGAAAGTCTGAATGAGAAAGATTAAAATCATTAAATCAATAAATCAACGTCAGTTTGGATCATTTCCTCAGATGTTCATGTAGAAGAACGAGATCATCATCAATGAACATCTCAGAGGAAGAACGTTTGTCCAGTTCAGAAGATTTAAAAATACCTTATTCATCAATTACATATTTAAATACTGCAATAAATAGAATCAATAAATAGAATAAAGAAGTAGAAGCAGAATCAAATTTACATTTCCTGATTTCAGTTTCTAAATATGAATGAAATGAATAAATAGAAGAAAACTATTGTTCATTTATGTTCTGATAAAATACAAAACCATTGATCTGATTATTTCTGATTCTCGATGTATTTACTGTCAGTAAAGAGCAGGTCTGGGATCAGGTCTCCAGGGTGTCATGTGACCTCACCGGTCTACGCGGCTGACGGCCGAGTCCTGATCCTGATCCAGGATCTGCATCCGTCTGTAGGAACCACAGGAGGAGAACCCGTCTGTGGGGGGAACCTTCTGCACCGCCAACGGCTAAACGCACAGACAGGAAGTACGAATGTACACATGAATGTCATCATGTGACGCACAGACAGGAAGTACGAATGTACACATGAATGTCATCATGTGACGCACAGACAGGAAGTACGAATGTACACATGAATGTCATCATGTGACGCACAGACAGGAAGTACGAATGTACACATGAATGTCATCATGTGACGCACAGACAGGAAGTACGAATGTACACATGAATGTCATCATGTGACACACAGACAGGAAGTACGAATGTACACATGAATGTCATCATGTGACGCACAGACAGGAAGTACGAATGTACACATGAACGTCATCATGTGACGCAGACAGGAAGTAAAGAGTGCTGACCTCCAGGCGGATCCTCAGGTCCTCTTGTCTCTGGATCTCGGCGTCGGTGAGAGCCTCAGCCTGCTGGATCAGGTCCTGGTCTCTGGATTGAGTCTCATGGATCAGCGGCGGCTCCCAGCCGTCCTGGAACGTCAGCACACAGGAGGGGAAGTAGTGGTGCCTGGACCACTCCAACCTGATCACAGAGACACCTGATCAATACCAGTTATAGATCTCAGTCCTCCAGGAGGACATCCTGGATCTCAGTCCTCCAGGAGGACGTCATGGCTCTCAGTCCTCCAGGAGGACGTCCTGGATCTCAGTCCTCCAGGAGGACGTCCTGGATCTCAGTCCTCCAGGAGGACGTCCTGGATCTCAGTCCTCCAGGAGGACGTCCTGGATCTCAGTCCTCCAGGAGGACGTCCTGGATCTCAGTCCTCCAGGACGACGTTTATTTGTTGCGATTGTGAAGTTTTAAAATAAAACAAACAAGTTGTAAAGTAAAGGTAGAAGAGACTTGAATATAAAACTGTCTCACCTGCATTTGGTCCACCCGTCTCCCAGGGCGACCCACAGGTGTCTCTCCTCCGCCGTCCCCGAGGAGTGAAGGAAGTCGATGGACTCTTTGGTCAGAAGAGGAACCACGACGCTGCGAGCCAGATCCACACTGGACGCCTGGATCACCTGGAGGATGGGGGGGACAGGTAGAGGACAGGTAGGGGACAGGTAGAGGACAGGTAGGGGACAGGTAGAGGACAGGTAGAGGACAGGTAGGGGACAGGTGTGTAGTGGGTTTGTGTCATTCTAACTTGTGGTTTTATTTTTTTATTCCATGAAAATCTCAAAACATTTCAGCCATTTTAGAAACTTGAGTTCTGAACGATTTCATTCAGTAAAAATAAAAACACGATAAATACACAGAACGAACGAGCTGATTATATTTAATGTAATCTGACTAAAACTACAAGACTTTCATTAAAGTTTATGATGAATGTGATAAAAACCAATGACGTTTGATAAAGTGCTGACTCACCATCCTGAGAGGAGAGAACAGGAAGTGAAGCAGATCCTCAGCACTCGGGTTCTGGATGAGATCCGTCAGTTTCCCCTGAAGGTCACAATCATTCCTTTAATATCTACAATCACACGATGAAGACTATGATGAAGACGACCCTACCAGCTGGTTGAAGGCGTGTTTGAACTTCTGTAGACAGTCGACGAACTCGTCCTCACCGGGAGGTCTGGAGCGCAGAGTCAGGACGCCCTCTGGTGGACACGAAGAGACATTTACATATCATGACGGTGATCCGTGATCCCAGAGTTCATCTTCATCCTTGTTCATTTCATTTCATTCATGTTGCTTCTTTTAGTTTCAGTCTCAAAGTAAAGTCTTTTACATTGTCTGTTTCATACCTGAATCTACATGAACATCATTTATTTTGTGATGTTTGACTTCCATAAACCATAAAATGAGAAACCAGTTTAAGAGGAACTCGTAGCAGCTCAGAAATAAAACTCCTCCTCCTCTTCCTCCTCCTCCTCCTCCTCCTCCTCCTCACCTCCCGGACCTTTCTTCTTGCCTTTCTTGGTCTTCTTCCTCTTGGACAGCTCGTTGAAGGCCTCTGCAGCCTTCTGAAGTTTGGTGACGAACGACTCGATGTCGTCCAGGATGTGGTTCAGGATTTGCTGCCAAAATAAAAGTTTGTCTTTGACTTTAATGATTAAACCTAAACCAACAGACCAGAGGTCAGTTTCCTCACAGCACTCACTTTGTTATTCTTTATGTAAGCAGATCTCCCCTCAAGGCCTCTGAACTTTGATCACATTTAAATAAACCGACGTTGTTCAATCAGCTTGAACGTGATCATCGGTGACCTCACATGTAAACACAGCAGGTCTTCATCATTAAAGGACTCACCACGTCTCGGTCCACTCTGGTTGCTGTCATCTCCACCGGTCCGTCCTCCAATGAGATCGGTCGCTGCTTCTCATCTACAGCCAATCAATAACCAGTAATGATGACATCACATGTGTAGTTCTATTATCACAGAGACATGTGACCACGTACATTTACTACAGAACTTAATAACTTCAGTTACTCAGCTGTGAGCTTTATTTCAGCTTTAAAATCAATCCTGGTTGTTTTGTTATTGTTCACACATATCTTCCTCCTATGATGATATCATGATGGTGACGTCACTCACAGTCTTGTTGTTCATTGGTCCACGCTGACCATGCGGCCGCTCGGCTCTTCACGTCCACCTGATTGGACGAAGCCGGTGGTTCGGGGGCGGGAGCGGCGGGGGGAGGGGGGATGATCCCGTCGCTCTTCAGGATCATCCTGCAGACAGACGGACAGATCAGCCAATCAGCTGTCAGCGTTTACTACGAACCTCTCAGAGTGTCTGATGATTGGTTCTTACCTTAAAGCCTCAGGCCTCTTCTTCACTTTGCCTCCTTTGGCATCGATCATAGCACCTTCTATGTCTGCGTGGATCAGATTGGCCTGATGGGAAATCAACAGAAACATAAACGTGATGAAACACGTTAATAACAATAACAATTTATGGTTCATCTTTTTGTAAAAGTCTCAACTTTCAAGCCTTTAAATAAAGTGTGAAGACTTTATTGTCTTTGTGACTCAGTCATGGTGTTCCACAGGGCTCCGTCATTGGTCCTCTACCGTTTACATTGTATCTAAATGTTAACTTTCTATTAATCACAAACTAAAAACATCTTTCAAGCTACTTTCTTTTACTCCACTTGGATAAATGTTTTCATGACTTTGTGTTGACTGACTTTATGTTTTCTTACTCTAAAACTCACATTTTCTACCAAATAAATATCATGAATGATATTGAAATGTACCTTCAGTTAAACAAAGATGTGAAGATGTCGGCCATTTTATCCAGAGAATTGATTTTGTTGCTGCGGTGTACATTTATTATGATGCAAATAAAACAAACATTTAGTTTAGTTGTGTTTGTTGTGTTAGAAATGAGCTACACCTGAAGCTCTTTGATAAGCTGAACTAAAGTCTCTTAACTAAAAAGGACCAATCACAGCCGTTCACCTTGATGTCGTCACACTGGAACAGGTGGAGGTCGGCTTTGCTCTGACCCGAGTCTTTACACACCAGAGCCAAGATGGAGTCATAGCTACAGGCGTTCATCACGGCCTGACAGTGCTGGACCGTCCCGATGGGGAAGTTCTCCAACTCGTTCTGACCAACAGGAAGAAACAACAGTCAGGAATACTTTAATATCCGAGTCCTAGAAGAGTCTAGTGGTCTCAGAGACTTAGTGAGTCCTAGAGGTTCCTTAAGGACCAGAAGGGTCTCGTAGTCTCAGAGACTTAGTGAGTCCTAGAGGTTCCTTAAGGACCAGAAGGGTCTCGTGGTCTCAGAGACTTAGTGAGTCCTAGAGGTTCCTTAAGGACCAGAAGGGTCTCGTGGTCTCAGAGACTTAGTGAGTCCTAGAGGTTCCTGAGGACCAGAAGAGTCTCGTGGTCTCAGAGACTTAGCGAGTCCTAGAGGTTCCTTAAGGACCAGAAGGGTCTCGTGGTCTCAGAGACTTAGTGAGTCCTAGAGGTTCCTTAAGGACCAGAAGGGTCTCGTAGTCTCAGAGACTTAGTGAGTCCTAGAGGTTCCTTAAGGACCAGAAGGGTCTCGTGGTCTCAGAGACTTAGTGAGTCCTGGAGGTTCCTTAAGGACCAGAAGGGTCTCGTAGTCTCAGAGACTTAGCGAGTCCTAGAGGTTCCTGAGGACCAGAAGACTCTAGTGGTCTCAGAGACTTAGTGAGTCGTAGAGGTTCCTGAGGACCAGAAGAGTCTAGTGGTCTCAGAGACTTAGTGAGTCCTGGAGGTTCCTGAGGACCAGAAGGGTCTTGTGGTCTCAGAGACCTATGTTAGACCCACCTTGGTCTCGTGG
>CM051709.1:20094666-20146367 GCA_028022725.1 Lycodopsis pacificus
AATTATACTAAATTAAAGTACTCTATAAATTATATTTATTAAAACTGATGGTAGATTGTGAATCAATGATAATAAAAATATTTTTTGTTTATTGATAATATTTTGGATCAATAAACAAAACTAACTTTGAAAAAGATTATTGTTCTGTGTTTTATTTATTGTTTTTAAGATCATTTGTATAGTTATATTCCTTTAAGATGATCAGGAAGGCTGGCTCAGTGATTGGCCTAACCCCAGACTCACCAGACACACCAGAGTCACCGAAGTCACCAGACACACCAGAGTCACCAGACTCACCAGACACACCAGACTCACCGAAGTCACCAGAGTCACCAGAGTCACCGAAGTCACCAGACACACCAGAGTCACCGAAGTCACCAGAGTCACCGAAGTCACCGAAGTCACCAGACACACCAGAGTCACCAGACTCACCAGACTCACCAGACACACCAGAGTCACCGAAGTCACCAGACTCACCAGAGTCACCGAAGTCACCGAAGTCACCGAAGTCACCAGACACACCAGAGTCACCAGACTCACCAGAGTCACCGAAGTCACCAGACTCACCGAAGTCACCGAAGTCACCAGACACACCAGAGTCACCAGACTCACCAGACTCACCAGACACACCAGAGTCACCGAAGTCACCAGACTCACCAGAGTCACCAGACTCACCAGACTCACCAGACTCACCAGAGTCACCGAAGTCACCGAAGTCACCAGACACACCAGACACACCAGACACACCGAAGTCACCGAAGTCACCAGACTCACCAGACACACCAGAGTCACCAGACACACCAGAGTCACCGAAGTCACCAGACTCACCAGAGTCACCGAAGTCACCGAAGTCACCAGACACACCAGACACACCAGACACACCGAAGTCACCGAAGTCACCAGACTCACCAGACACACCAGAGTCACCAGACACACCAGAGTCACCGAAGTCACCAGACTCACCAGACTCACTGTAGAAAAGAGAACAAGTTAAACTGTCTTGTTTGAAGGCCGGCCACCACGCGGTGTGTTCACTGGACTCAGGACGCCTCAGCGCTCAGAAGCTCGTTCCTTCCAGCAGAGTCCTTCAGGGTTCTGGTCTGTGATGTGGATCATGTCTGTGCCTCGTCTGGTGTTCTTGATCCTTCGTAATGTTGGTCTGTTGTGGACTGTGGCGTCTTTATGAGTCTTTGGGTGCAAGTGAGTTCAAGTTCTCTCATGTAATGTGAAGGATTTATTATTACAAATGTGCTGTAGTACTACTACTACTGCAGTACTTTCATACATGTTCGTAGTAAATTAACTATTAAATAAAATTACTTTCAATTAAATTTGAAGAAAAATAAATCCAAAAATGTTTATTTACATTTAAAAAGTCCTTTTATGAAACATGTATTTTTCTCGTGACTTGTTTTATTTCATAATTAAACGTTTTTATTTGAAGCCGGTCGTTTGGATGAAGAACATTTTGTAATTAAAAACTTATGGAATTAAATGTAGTTTTGAATGTTTGTTGCAGAATGAATACACTTTTTATGAAGGTAGTTTCATGTCTGAAGCCTTTGATTCGCTTTAAGAACATTATTCATCTTTTATTCTAATCAGAATATTTTAAATGAGCCGTGCTCCTTCCAGTCAACACTCAGGGCTTTAAACGGCTGCAGGAGGAGGACGCCCCCTGCTGGTCGGATCCATAACTGACCTCTACTGAACGACAGTACTCGGGTAAAGTCTGGATGTACTTGTACTTCACTTGAGTATACTTTAGGGTATTTTATACTTCTACATCTCAGAAGTAAATATTCTACTTTTACATTTATTGTTCAGAATGAAAACAACTTTTTAAAACACGATATATTACAACACTGAAGTACTGCTCATATTTATGCTTCATAAATAATGGAGGCAGGTAAACATGGAACTTACTTCTTAATTTCCTGTAAAACAAACGGAGTCTTTTTGTTTCAACACTTTTAATCATCGGATTCGTTCTGCTGCATGAGCTGCGACACGTCGCTCACCTGACCCGAGTTCAGATCCTCGTCATCGTCAGCGTCTCCTCAGACGAGACGCTCAAAGAGTCCGTCAGTGAGAACAGTCAGAGACGTCTTCGTCTTCACAGGTGAGAGACGTCCTGTGATGAGTTCACTGACATCACGTGGAGTATTTCAATGAATGATTGAGATATCTAGTCAGACCTGATGCTGCTTTCATTATATTTAATTACAACAAACAAGATTTCATTCAAATCAACTGAAGAGAAACAGATGTTTGCCTTCATGTTTGTGAATCCGTTTCTTGTTCTGATTCATATTTCTTTGTTCCACATGAACTCAAACAATCATGAACCGTCTCGTCCTCACCGATGATTTAGTTCCTTTTGTTGGAGACAACAGACCGTTAGCTTAGCAACATCGAGGCTAAAAACAACCCCAGAATGCAACACTTTTCAAACATAGTTTGGGTCAGAACGTCCTGATGTCACTTCCTGTCGGAGTGAGCAGACGTAGATGTGTGCTGCACCACATAGCTCCGGTCAGATTCCAGGACCGGGACCAGGGCCAGGACCGGGACCAGGACCGGGATCGGGATCAGGACCGGGACCGGGATCAGGACCGAGATCGGGACCAGGATCAGGACCGGGATCGGGATCAGGACCGGGATCAGGACCAGGACCAGGACCGGGACCAGGATCAGGACCGGGACCGGGATCAGGACCGAGATCGGGACCGGGACCGGGACCAGGACCGGGACCAGGATCAGGAGACCTGGATGACCTCCATGCTGCCGGAGAAGCTGGACTGACTCCCCCCCGTCCCCATCATCTCTTCTCTGGACCTGCTGTCCATCCTCCCGTCTCCAAACTCCATCTGACAGCTTCGTCTCTTCAGCTGCTTCTCAAAGCTGCTCTCTTCATGCCAGCTCCTCCTCGAGTCTCCTCGGTCCCCCGTCCTCTGCCGGCTGCGCCGCCGCACCGCCTCCAGGCCGCCGCCGCCGCCGCCGCATCCGTAGGCCGCCACGCCGCCGCCGCTCAGGATGGCGGAGGTGGAGTAGAAGCGAGCCGACTCGGAGGAGAGGTACCAGCCGCCGACCAGAGAGGAGGAGACCGGGCCCAGCAGGATGTCGGAGTGCCAGCCCTTCAGAGTCCCTCCGGGTCCTGGTCTGGCCAAGTGCTGCTGGCTGCGGGAGAGGCCGAACAGGAAGCTGGTGGCGTTCTCCTCCACGCTGCCGCTCCGCTGTAGAGGGTGCCAGCAGTTAGGAGCGGCGGGCGGAGGTTTGGTGAAGACGGAGGAGGACCGGACCTCCTCCTTGTCGGGGCTCTGCTCCGACACCTCCTCCACCGGGGAGAACTGGCACTGTTTACTGGTCGGCTCTTTGAAGCCAGACGGTTTGAAGAACTCGCCGTCTCCCGGTCCTCCGTGAGGGACAAAGGCCGGCTCGCCGTACGACTTGATGTCCAGAGAGAAGGAGCGCTTCAGACGGGCGTTGTCCTCGGGGCCGTCGGAGAGCTGAAGGACGCTCAGAGCCTCGGCCAGCCGGAGCTCCTCTGGGGCGTCGGCCAGGACACAAGGAAAGGTGAGGGGCTCCATGAGGGGCTGCATGAGGGACTGCATGAGGGGCTCCATGAGGGGCTGCATGAGGGACTGCATGAGGGGCTGCATGAGGGGCTCCATGAGGGCTTCCGGACAGGTGAGAGGGTCCTGGTCCTCCAGGTGAGGGCGGACCTCACAGCTGGGCTCCGGATGAGCCTTCAGTCTGGTCTCAGGACCCGGAGGACTCTTGATCCTCTTCTCAAAGTCGAGCAGCTGACCCAGGAAGTTAAAGTTGGGAGAGATGGTCGGCCTCTTCTCCTTCACAAACCTGGACACAAAGAGGGAGGAGCTTCATCATCACCTGTCTGTGGTCCCTCCCCTCTCACCTGTCTGTGGTCCGGCCCCTCTCACCTGTCTGTGGTCTCTCCCCTCTCACCTGTCTGTGGTCCCGCCCCTCTCACCTGTCTGTGGTCCCGCCCCTCTCACCTGTCTGTGGTCCGGCCCCTCTCACCTGTCTGTGGTCCGGCCCCTCTCACCTGTCTGTGGTCCGGCCCCTCTCACCTGTCTGTGGTCCGGCCCCTCTCACCTGTCTGTGGTCCGGCCCCTCTCACCTGTCTGTGGTCCCGCCCCTCTCACCTGTCTGTGGTCCCGCCCCTCTCACCTGTCTGTGGTCCCGCCCCTCTCACCTGTCTGTGGTCCCGCCCCTCTCACCTGTCTGTGGTCCCGCCCCTCTCACCTGTCTGTGGTCCCGCCCCTCTCACCTGTCTGTGGTCCCGCCCCTCTCACCTGTCTGTGGTCCGGCCCCTCTCACCTGTCTGTGGTCCCGCCCCTCTCACCTGTCTGTGGTCCCGCCCCTCTCACCTGTCTGTGGTCCCGCCCCTCTCACCTGTCTGTGGTCCCGCCCCTCTCACCTGTAGGCCTCGTCCAGAGGCATGTCCATCCTCTTCATGATGTAGGCGATGGCGATGGTGGCAGAGCGGGAGATTCCAGCCAGACAGTGGACCAGGACCCGAGCGTTGGAGGCTTTGGCCTTCTCTGAAACACACAAGAGGTTCTAAGGTGAGAGCAGGTGTGGAGTCCTTCAGGTGCGTCTCTGTGACCTTCAGTCCTCTGACCTATGAAGTCCAGGGACCGGTCCAACCAGGGCAGGATCTTCTCACAGAAGGAGTCGTTGACGGGGACCCTGAGGAAGTGGGACTCTGGGATGAAGTCTGGTTTGGGACAGGTGTTACTGGCGTTCAGGACGTAGACGATGTCGTTCTGCTGCATCAGATCCTGGAGACACAAAACCACGTCAGAGAACAGCTCTGTTCTGATTGGCTGAGTGTGGTGGGAGGCCTCCCAGCATGCACTGGGGCCACATGTCATATCATATGATGATATTATATTACCTGGTTGAGGACGTCCCTCTGACAGCCCAGGTACAGGTGAGGCAGGATGCGGGTCGGTCCGCTGCTGCTGACGGGTCGACATGGTTCAGACATACAGGATGGAAGCAGAGAGGACCTCCCCTCACACAGACCCGGGAACAGCTGGGAGAACTCGGAGAACCCACCTGAGAAGAACCAACACACACACTCAGACTTCTTCTTCTGCTCTTTTATTCTCAGCAGATTAGACGCAACGAGCCTCTGAATTGATCCTCTGCAGGTCCAACATGAAGAGAATAGATTTATATGTTAATATGTCTTGAGTTCAAAGACCAGCTGCTGCTGCTGCTGCTGCTGAGTCATCATGACATCATCGTTACAGAACGTAACCCTGACAGTGGAACTCATGAACTTCTTCATCTCCAGAGACTGAAACCTTCAGATCATCAGAGAGGAAACAACTCTGAAGACAACATGGCCGACATTTAAATGAAAGAAGAGGAATCAAAACCGTCGTTTATTAACTGACTGAGCTCGATAACGGGTGTCTAGACTCGGACTAGTCTGACTCGTGACCCTGACTCGTCTCTGACCCGAGACTCGGACTGACCTGAGAATAATGACTCAGACTAGTCTCTGACCTGAGACTGGGACTAGACTGACCTGAGAGCAGGTGCACCGAGGTGAAGCTCTTCTCCAGTTTCAGCAGCAGGACGCTGAGGAACGAGTCAGAGCTCAGAGAAGAAGCAAGAGAAGAACTGTGGTCGTAAACAACCACCTGCTGATCCTCCTGCAGCTCCAGCTACAACACACAGACATTATTAGTATTATTATATATACGAGGCACTTTGATACAATAACAAACATATATCATGTGACCTGTGAAGGAAACATTGATGTTCTAGTCGTGATAACTTCCTACAATGTTTGTACATATTTCTGATATTTCTGAATATTTTCCTAATAGTTTCATTGAATGTTGGTTATATTTCTACAGACGTTTATCTGCTGTCACAATATATAATATATAATACCGATCCATGTTGGTTTTGCTACAGAGACAATACTTAAGGAAGGGTCGATATGCATTTCCTAATATTTGAATTACATTTAAACCCTAAATACCTTGGATACAAATCCAAAACATATAAACTCATTCATTTAAAGGCCTGATACTGAATCTTTAAGACCAACATCAATATGATATTTGAGACTATAAATAAGGACTTTCCCTTCAAAATAAGAGCGCAGGTGTGTAAAACGTTTCCTGTGAAGCTGCTCTACAACTCGTCCTTTAAAACTCTCGTTCTCTCTTCACAGAATTCAGCTCATCAGACGGAGAACGTTTCCTCGGTAATAATAAAGAATCGTCATTCCAGAGGCAACAGAAACCAGAGATACTCATGATTATGTGTTAGGTTTACTCTTAGAGTGTAAATAAAGTTTAACGTTAACCATCAGAGTGTAAATAAAGTTTAACGTTAAACTTTATTTACACTCTGATGGTTAACGTTAAACTTTATTTACACTGTGATGGTTAACGTTAAACTTTATTTACACTGTGATGGTTAACGTTAAACTTTATTTACACTGTGATGGTTAACGTTAAACTTTATTTACACTGTGATGGTTAACGTTAAACTTTATTTACACTCTGATGGTTAACGTTAAACTTTATTTACACTGTGATGGTTAACGTTAAACTTTATTTACACTCTGATGGTTAACGTTAAACTTTATTTACACTGTGATGGTTAACAATAAACTTTATTTACACTCTGATGGTTAACGTTAACCCTCATCTGGATCAGGTCTCTGGGGGGCACCTTGTCCTGGACCTGGTCTGTGTGTTAACCTGTTCCTGGTCTGTGTGTGTACCTGGTCCTGGTCTGTGTGTGTACCTGGTCCTGGTCTGTGTGTGTACCTTGTTCATGGCTGAGTGCTGCAGCAGCTCCTGGATCAGGACTTTGTCCTGCTGCAGCCTCCTCTTCATCAGCTTGGAGCAGTTCACGTTGACGGCCTCCAGGATATGAGACGCGTTGTAGTCCACGAAGGGCCGGCTGTCGATCAGGACCACACGGTCCAGACCCCCCTCCAGCAGGACCACCAGAGCCTCCGACCCGATGGGCTGCGCAGACCTGGACCCAGACCATGATGCTGGTCCTGATGGATGCTCCGACATGTCAGACTACCCCCCCCCCCCTCCTCCGGTGGTCCAGCTCAGTGAGGCGGTCTGAAGAGGAACCTCAGACGAGGAAGACCTGAATCATGTCGGACCGGTATGAGGTCATCATCCTGATGGGGGACAGCACAAAAACCCCAGACCAGAGAGACAGACAGACAGACGGAGAGACAGGCAGAGACAGACAGGAACCCCCCCCCCCCCCCCCCCCCGACTGTAGTTTAAAGTGTGTTTCTGGTCTGGGGTCTCTTCCTGGACTCAGAACTGAAGACCTCAATCTGAACCCTGATCCTGGTCTTCATGCTGAAGTGGATCCACACTGTGGGACAAAGAGGGAGGAGTCAGGTTTATATAAACTATGTAACATTAATGATTAAAACATGTGTTTTATGAATGAGGTTTGGTATTAGCAGTTAGCTAACAGCTAGCTAACTGTTAGCTAACTGCTAGCTAACTGTTTGCTTGTTACTTTGTTTCCATGTTTAATGACCGACAGACCGACTCTTATGAAAACAACCGACAAAAAAAAAAAAAAAGTCACGACATTTTTCTTCTTCGTGTCTTTTCCGTTGAACTTTAACGGACCTTTTACCAGATTGAGACTTTTTTGAACCACTCACCGTTTATTGAAAAAACTCGACGTCAAAAAAGTCCAAACGGCTCTTCAGCGGAGTAAGTGGAAAAAGAAGAAGAAGAAGAAGAAGAGTGAAGTCCTCCTGCTGCCATGAGAGATGAGGTCACTGCGTTAAAAATAAAAGGATGTCGTCATCGCTGCTCCAGTCGAATGAACTCAACGGGCCTCTTCAATGCGCATGCGCAGTCAGAGAGTGAGCCGACAGAAAACCACTGCGCAGCTTTAAAGGGGAGCAAAGTGTCAGATTAAGTATGGGAGACAAATAGTGCCCCGAAAATATACATTCAATCATCATTATTATTGTATAAATAGCAGTAAGTAACTCTATATTACATTACATATTAATAGGGCAACGATTAAAACTTCACATTGTTATGGCAAAGTTCAATAATGAATTCAAAAGTAGTGTATTGCTCACTTTTATTTTGAAAGTACTGTTATATGAACAATAGTGCAATAACATTTGGTTTAAACACTTTAAACACATCAGGTTGTTGTGAGCAGCAGCAGCAGCAGTTCTATCTCTTCTATCTCTGTGCTCAGTGTGTGACTGTGTGTGAAACGTTCCACTGCTGTGAACAGAACAACACGTTTCACACGTTCATCTACATGTGTGTGTTGAGTCTTCATCACAGTCAGAGCATGTGATGCAGCTCTACTCTTCATCACTGTGATGCAGCGCTACTCTTCATCACTGTGATGCAGCTCTACTCTTCATCACTGTGATGCAGCTCTACTCTTCATCACTGTGATGCAGCTCTACTCTTCATCACTGTGATGCAGCTCTACTCTTCATCACTGTGATGCAGCTCTACTCTTCATCACTGTGATGCAGCTCTACTCTTCATCACTATGATGCAGCTCTACTCTTCATCACTATGATGCAGCTCTACTCTTCATCACTATGATGCAGCTCTGCTCTTCATCACTGTGATGCAGCTCTGCTCTTCATCACTGTGATGCTGCTCTACTCTTCATCACTGTGATGCAGCTCTACTCTTCATCACTATGATGCAGCTCTACTCTTCATCACTGTGATGCAGCTCTGCTCTTCATCACTGTGATGCAGCTCTACTCTTCATCACTATGATGCAGCTCTACTCTTCATCACTATGATGCAGCTCTACTCTTCATCACTGTGATGCAGCTCTACTCTTCATCACTATGATGCAGCTCTACTCTTCATCACTATGATGCAGCTCTACTCTTCATCACTGTGATGCAGCTCTACTCTTCATCACTGTGATGCAGCTCTACTCTTCATCACTGTGATGCAGCTCTACTCTTCATCACTATGATGCAGCTCTACTCTTCATCACTGTGATGCAGCTCTACTCTTCATCACTATGATGCTGTGACTCAGAGGTGATGAAGGTGACCCAGCTCTACTCTTCATCACTGTGATGCAGCTCTACTCTTCATCACTATGATGCTGCGACTCAGAGGTGATGAAGGTGACCCAGCTCTACTCTTCATCACTGTGATGCTGTGACTCAGAGGTGATGAAGGTGAGCCAGTGATGTCCAGTAGTCTCCAGTGAGCAGCAGCTGCTGCTCGTTGTAGCGCGTGGCTTTAGTCGTCCTCTCCTTTAACACAACTCGTGTGTTCTTCTGCTGACGGTGCGTCTTGAGGCTCATACGTGACGTCATTCGTTGAGATGCTAAAGCTGCGTTCACAACAAACACGACGTGAACGTTCCTCAGACCGACATCTCCCACAACACTCACCTGCAGTTTGTCTCCACTTCTCTGTAGCATCTGTTAGCTTGTGTTGCTTTAGTTTATCTAAACTCTTTGTCTAAAATATATTTTTTAAATGCGTTAACGCTCAATAAAACAATTATCGGCATTAATTAATCAATGCGTTACCGTGATAATAACGCGTTAACTTGCCCAGCACTTCATATTACATATAATAGTCGATATATAATTTTAACTCTGAGGTTCATAGAGAACAGTAGTGGGCCCAGTGAAGAACCCTGAGGTTCATAGAGAACAGTAGTGGGCCCAGTAAAGAACCCTGAGGTTCATAGACACAGTAATGGGTCCAGTGAAGAACCCTGAGGTTCATAGAGAACAGTAGTGGGCCCAGTAAAGAACCCTGAGGTTCAGAGACACAGTAGTGGGCCCAGTGAAGAACCCTGAGGTTCATAGAGAACATCAGTGGGCCCAGTGAAGAACCCTGAGGTTCATAGAGAACATCAGTGGGCCCAGTGAAGAACCCTGAGGTTCATAGAGAACAGTAGTGGGCCCAGTGAAGAACCCTGAGGTTCATAGTGAACAGCAGTGGGTCCAGTAAAGAACCCTGAGGTTCACAGTGAACAGCAGTGGGTCCAGTGAAGAACCCTGAGGTTCACAGTGAACAGCAGTGGGTCCAGTGAAGAACCCTGAGGTTCACAGTGAACAGCAGTGGGTCCAGTGAAGAACCCTGAGGTTCACAGTGAACAGCAGTGGGTCCAGTGAAGAACCCTGAGGTTCACAGTGAACAGCAGTGGGTCCAGTGAAGAACCCTGAGGTTCACAGTGAACAGCAGTGGGTCCAGTGAAGAACCCTGAGGTTCACAGTGAACAGCAGTGGGTCCAGTATCTGAGGTCCATGACTTCAGTTCAGAGAGTTTATGAATCATGCTGTGAGAGGACGATGAGGATATGGAGGACAAAGGACGTGATGAATGCAGGAGGAGAGAGAAAGCTTCTTCATACTGGAGCAATTAGCACACATGGCTAACTCAATTAGCACACATGGCTAACTCAAATAGCACACACGGCTAACTCAATTAGCACACATGGCTAACTCAAATAGCACACACGGCTAACTCAATTAGCACACACGGCTAACTCAAATAGCACACACGGCTAACTCAATTAGCACACACGGCTAACTCAATTAGCACACACGGCTAACTCAAATAGCACACACGGCTAACTCAATTAGCACACACGGCTAACTCAATTAGCACACACGGCTAACTCAAATAGCACACACGGCTAACTCAATTAGCACACACGGCTAACTCAATTAGCACACACGGCTAACTCAATTAGCACACATGGCTAACTCAAATAGCACACATGGCTAACTCAATTAGCACACACGGCTAACTCAAATGGCACACACGGCTAACTCAATTAGCACACACGGCTAACTCAAATAGCACACACGGCTAACTCAATTAGCACACATGGCTAACTCAAATGGCACACACGGCTAACTCAATTAGCACACACGGCTAACTCAATTAGCACACACGGCTAACTCAAATGGCACACACGGCTAACTCAATTAGCACACACGGCTAACTCAATTAGCACACACGGCTAACTCAAATAGCACACATGGCTAACTCAATTAGCACACACGGCTAACTCAAATAGCACACACGGCTAACTCAATTAGCACACACGGCTAACTCAATTAGCACACACGGCTAACTCAAATAGCACACACGGCTAACTCAATTAGCACACACGGCTAACTCAATTAGCACACACGGCTAACTCAATTAGCACACATGGCTAACTCCGGCTGATGAATGAGAATAAACGATGAAAGAGACGAGAGTCTGAAACCGCTCAGCTGGAAACCAGACGCAGAGCTACATGAAAGGTTCTGACCTGTTTTATTGCTGCATCCAGGTCTGATCTCCATCCTGCAGCAAACTCCAACTGCTGAGGAAGACCATGCGATGCTGATCGAAAGCTCCAGCCACTAAACGGACCTTTTGTTGAGATTATTTTGAAAATGTTTGTGTTAAATCTGAGCTCAGAAAAAGGAAAGAGATGATAGAAAGTAAACTTTCCCTTTAAATAAAAAGTATCAGTCTTTATAAACTAAAGTCATATTGTTTCCCCCTAAAGATTGAAATATATATATTTATATATATGTGTACAAATATAGATATATATATAAATACATATATTATTATGGTATTATTTTAAATAAACCTCTATTGTACAGAATATCACCATATATGAATGAAACCACATCATTTAAAATGTGAAAGTTAAAGATCTAGTTCAGCATTAAAATGAATCATTCATGATAAATGTTTTATATTGACCGTAATCGTGCTATCGGACTCTTGTTTTTCAGGGTTTTAAATCATATGAATACAGATGGAGTCATATTGATTCATAAAGTCTAAATGTTTTTATTTAGTCTTGTAAAATACTTTGTAACTTTGTTGTGACCTGTGCTATAAATAAAGTTTCTGTTGATTGTTGTGCAACGTTCTCCAGTCTGCTGATCAATAATAAACAGTAGAATCTGATGATTTCACAGAAACTCTTTATTTTCTGTTCAAACTAAAATCATTTCACAAAGTGCTTCTGCAGAAAAACAACAAAGTGCACAAAGTTTCATCAGAAACACAAAAGTTTAGAAGATTATGAATCTGCAACAAAGATAAATAAAGAGAAGCATCTTCATCTTCGATCAGAGGAACACAACTATAAAATATACAAATACAAAAATATATCCAGCTCCAGCATCACTGTACAGGGAATGAGATGTTAATGAGATCAGGACGACGAACACAAAGCTTTCAGATCAGTCATGTGACGCATTAATCAATAAATAATAACATTAGAGGAGCAATATGTTGGTGTTAATTTGTTCTAAAAACAAACAGAATCATTTGAGAAGAGTGAAAACTGTTCTTAGAGGATGTTTGAGGTTCATTAAGATCAAACAATGTTTAAATTATTTAAATAAGACTAACATTTTACATGAAAAATAAAAAAGCACGAAGGATTCATAAATTATTATATGTCTTAAAACAAGTTTTAATGAGCAGATCTGTCTTGAATAATGTCAATGAAATGATCTTTAATGGTTAAAAGATTTGAGCTCATTTTAGTTTAACAATAAAGAATTTTATTATTTTTATAAATGTGAGATTCATTCTTTTTATCGATTCATATTTTCTCTGTTTCTTCTTCTTTTGGAATAAATATTTAATAAATTAACGTTTTAAATTGAAGTGAAGAAGATTTATTGGCATGTTTTTTGGCCCCGCCTCCTCCAGCAGCCGACAGCCAATGAGCTTCGTCTCGCCGTATTTAAATACGTCATTGGTAACAATGACAACTCTGCTGGGTTAACATTCATTGATTCATGAACTTTATCATCTGAACAGTTCACCGTGTTCTAAAATAATTCGTGTTAGTTCCTCTCAGGTCTGAAGAACCTGATTCATGGATGAGAAGAAGTATTAATGTCTTCATAATAAACCACATGACAGTGTGAAGACTTTCTATAAAGAAGCTTCATGTGTTTGACTTGTGAGGAGAGCTGAGAGGGTTAATGGGTCCTGTTGTGTTGTGTTGTGTTATTTCCTGTCGTGTCGTCTTCATGTCCGTCAGACTGGTTCAGCTCTGCCCGTTGCTGCTGATGCTGGTCTTGCTGGTCCTGGTCTTGGTGCTGCTGCCTCCTTGAGGAGTTTTCTGTTCGTCTCCGGTCAGCAGAGCTTTGATCTCTGAGGGGATCTTCCCCTGATCCATGGCTGAGCACCACTGTTTGTACTGAGACACAGAGAGACCAGTGAGTCCACTGAGAGCAGAACACAGAGAGACCAGTGAGTCCACTGAGACCAGAACACAGAGAGACCCGACCGAGTCAAGCTGGACCTGAACCTGATCCATGGCTGAGCACCACTGTTTGTACTGAGACACAGAGAGACCAGCGAGTCCACCTGAAGCTGAAACTGAACTGTGCTGATTCTCCTCTCCTGTCACGTATTTACCCGTTTCTATTGTTTGATCTTTGTCCTCTCATAGGTAAGGACCAGAGACACGGGTAATAAAGACAGATGTCCCTGTGCTCAGGTCCTTTATGAGCTACAGAGACACTGGACTCATGGCTCGTCCTCATGCAGACTACACAGCACTCTGTGTGACGATAGAGAAGAAATACTCCAAAGACAGACTCCTCCTCTCAACATTCCTAATTTCAGTATTATAGTACTCACTCGGTGCTATTAAAGTAGTGATGTCATACGGAGTTGGATCACAACAGGGTCATCAATGAGAGATTAGCTGAGAATGTGTTTTAAAGATATACAAACTCAAGAATATTTGTTTACACACAAGAATAATGAAGAAATGTGGATTCTTGTCTTTTCTCCTTCTAGTGACTCACCGCCTCTAGTGACTCCCCGTCTATAGCTCCTCCTTCTAGTGACTCACCGCCTCTAGTGACTCCCCGTCTATAGCTCCACCATCTAGTGACTCACCGTCTCTAGCTCCTCCTAGTGACTCACCGCCTCTAGCTCCTCCTTCTAGTGACTCCCCGTCTATAGCTCCTCCTTCTAGTGACTCCCCGTCTCTAGCTCCTCCTTCTAGTGACTCACCGTCTCTAGCTCCTCCTTCTAGTGACTCACCGCCTCTAGTGACTCCCCGTCTATAGCTCCTCCTTCTAGTGACTCCCCGTCTCTAGCTCCACCTTCTAGTGACTCACCGCCTCTAGTGACTCCCCGTCTATAGCTCCTCCTTCTAGTGACTCACCGCCTCTAGTGACTCCCCGTCTATAGCTCCTCCTTCTAGTGACTCACCGCCTCTAGTGACTCCCCGTCTATAGCTCCACCCTCTAGTGACTCACCGTCTCTAGCTCCTCCTAGTGACTCACCGCCTCTAGCTCCTCCTTCTAGTGACTCACCGCCTCTAGTGACTCCCCGTCTATAGCTCCTCCTTCTAGTGACTCCCCGTCTCTAGCTCCTCCTTCTAGTGACTCACCGTCTCTAGCTCCTCCTTCTAGTGACTCACCGCCTCTAGTGACTCCTCGTCTATAGCTCCACCCTCTAGTGACTCACCGCCTCTAGTGACTCCCCGTCTATAGCTCCTCCCTCTAGTGACTCACCGTCTCTAGCTCCTCCTAGTGACTCACCGCCTCTAGCTCCTCCTTCTAGTGACTCACCGCCTCTAGTGACTCCCCGTCTATAGCTCCTCCTTCTAGTGACTCACCGCCTCTAGTGACTCCCCGTCTATAGCTCCTCCTTCTAGTGACTCCCCGTCTCTAGCTCCTCCTTCTAGTGACTCACCGTCTCTAGCTCCTCCTTCTAGTGACTCACCGCCTCTAGTGACTCCTCGTCTATAGCTCCACCCTCTAGTGACTCACCGTCTCTAGCTCCTCCTTCTAGTGACTCCACCGCCTCTAGTGACTCCTCGTCTATAGCTCCACCCTCTAGTGACTCACCGCCTCTAGTGACTCCCCGTCTATAGCTCCTCCTTCTAGTGACTCAATGTCTAGCTCCTCCCTCTAGTGACTCCCCGTCTATAGCTCCTCCTTCTAGTGACTCAACGTCTAGCTCCTCCCTCTAGTGACTCCCCGTCTACAGCTCCTCCCTCTAGTGACTCACCATCTCTAGCTCCTCCCTCAGAGCGCAGATGGCCCTCTCCTTACTGGAGACCAGCTCCTCCAGGTACTGGTACCGGAGCTTCTTCCTGGCTCGACACTCTCTGGCGCTCTGACGGCTTCGCTCCAGTTTGGCCTTCAGGTCGATTTTTGCTGGTTTACGGCCGCGTTTCCCCGGTTTCTTCACTTTACCAGCCACCATCTGATCAATACAGTTATTGATCAGTGATGACTCATCATAACGTACAGGATATGAAGTCATTAAAATGAGGTCCAGCTTTAAAGTGATGAACACATTAATGCTAATAATAATTTCTGTTTTAATCCTCATTATTATTAATGTGCATCTGTATGAATGTGACGATTTAATAAAGTTTTATAGTTTTTATACTTTTATATTCGTATTTAAGTACAATAATAAATGCAGTACATCTATTGTACTTTTACTGTAGTAAAAACACAGAGTACTACGTTAAGATGTCTTGTGTAGCAGCTAGCTGATTACAGAACGGTAACCAGCTAGCTGTGATGCTAACTGTACGTGAAGAGATGCGAACGCTATCGTTAGCATCTCTTCACGTATAGTTAGCATTTAGCTGGTTACCGTGAAACTGTATAACATGAAACACCAGTCTCTGACATGTTAAAGATGATTACATAATATAAAGTGCGTGTTAGCCATGAGCTGTTAGTCGTTAGCTTCTTACCTTGTTATCATCCATGTTGCTGAATGCTAACTTGCTGGTAGCTTAGCTCGCGTTAGCTGCGATCAGCTAACAGCTATGAGATAAAACTGCTGATGAACAATAAACTAAATATTAATATTAATATAATATAATGATGAAGAGTCACTGGAACACAAACGGACCAAAGAAAACAGAGATAACCAACGTGACGCTGTTTCTTTGTTTACATCGTGTTTCCTGTTGACGTTGCGTGGTGACGTCGGCTCTTCTTCTTCTTCTTCTGGTGCAGTAAAAGCTGCAGACCACCCCCTGCTGGACCGGAAGAGAGGAGACCGGAAACACGTCTAATGTTTTGATTTATTAAAAAAGTTTTTCTTCTAGTTTTTATCAATAAATCAGCTTTTAATAAAAGGTCACGTCATCACTAAGGTCAAAGGTGAGCTGTTTGTATCCGTTAATATATATATATATATATATATAATTATATACAGATCATTTATATATTTATATATACAAACAATGTTCATTGAGGCAGATTAAAAAACTACGTTTGAATTGTTTTTAATATGTAAAACTAAATGTTTGTTTTGTATAAATGAGCTGATATTTGATTATCCTCCTCCTCGCGACCGTGGCTCACTGGGTAGAGAGGGTCACCGGTTCGATCCTCGACTGCACCGGGTCCTGTGTCGACACTGAACCCCGAACTGCGCCCGGGCGCCTGCATGGGCCGCCCACTGCTCCCTGCACAGGGAGGGAGGGGTCACATGCAGAGGATGATTTCCCCACTGGGACGAATAAAGGAATGTTTCTTCTTCTTCTTCTCTTCCTCCTCCTCCCATCAGCGTCATTGTTCCCATAGCGACCGGCCTGTTGGTTGCCATGGTGACGTGGTGCGTCATCATCAGATTTTGTTTCCTCTTATAGAGATGATGTCATCACGATCGTAATAATCAATCAATAACTTGATCAACACAACCCTCCTCCTAGTCCTCCTCCTCTTCCTCCATGTATATGTATGTATATTTATGTATATATGTGTATTTATATATATGTATGTATATTTAATAAATATACATACATATATATACACATAAATAATATTTATGTGTATATATATGTATGTATATGTATGTATATTTATTAAATATACATACATATATAAATACACATACATATATGTATATATGTATGTGTATTTATATATATTGATGTGTATTTATATATATTGATTATGTATTTGTGTATTTATATATATTGATATGTATTTGTGTATTTATATATATTTATATATATTGATATGTATTTGTGTATTTATATATGTTGATATGTATTTGTGTATTTATATATATTTATATATATTGATTATGTATATGTTTGTATGTAAATTTGCGTTCTATTGATTGATTGATTGATTGATTGATTGATGTGTGTGTGTGGGGGGGGGGGTCTTTGGGTCTCAGATCTCGTTGGTTCGCTCCTGTTAGAAAATATTCCTCCTCCTCTTCATCATCAGCTGCTTCTTCATCCTCCAGCTACACACAGTGCAGAGACAGACAGGTGGACAAACACCATGCTGTGTGCTTCCTTCACGGACCTCCTCTTCTTCTCCTCTTCCTCCTCGTCTCCTCCTCTTCTTCTCCTCTTCCTCCTCTTCCTCCGTCTGAACCGGATCCCGGAGAGAGAAGCCCAGAGAATGAAGCGTCTGTTCCCGCTGCAGTGATCCGGTGAGTCTCTAAAGAATCACGGAGCTCGATCAGCGACACGAGCGAGACGGAGCGGCCGAGTTCAGACGTCTAAAGACGGACTGATGAGCTGCGGAGCACCGGAGGAACATCCCGTTATCATCTTCATCATCATTACTGTTATTACATATATAATCCATATATATGGATTATATATATATATATAATCCATATATATATGGATATATATGGATATATATATGGATATATATATATATATATATATATATATATATATATATATATATATATATATCCATATACACACACATATGTGTGTGTGAGTGTGAATCGTGTTCCTGCTGCTTCTTCATCTTCATCATCTTCATCCATCGCGGTGAATCAGACTTGTTGCAGCTGGTTACATGATGAAGACGATGAAGATGATGAAGATTGTTTATTAATATCTGATGGATCATCATAAGAAGATCAAATGTTAATAATCACATTTAAATAAAATGTTCAGCTCCACATGATGTAGAATGAGATGAAAATGATGAAGATGATGAAGATGACGATGATGAAGAGCTCAGTGTTTTTCCATGAAGAGTTTTAACTCTTCGCTGACATCAGGTCTCATTTAAAGCTTCATGATTGTTGTTTTTCATCTGTAAATAATGTAAATAAACAAACAAACAACATAAAAATAAACATCTATAGATATCATAGAAGATGTGTACTATACGTAGTACAACGGTGTATTGGAACAGGAGTCAAATACTGCTATGAAGTACACAGTTAAAGTACTTTATTTAAGACCTGAAACAATCAATCGACTCGTTGATCGACAGGAAAATTATTAATTAGACTTCATTTTAAAGGACAACGTTGTACTTTTTACTGCAGTACATTATATATACACATAGAGATTTACTGTCAAGTACAAGTATTTTATATCTTTATACTTCTACTTGTATCAGAGAAGTTCAATTATTTTAACTTAAAAAATTTGACGTATAACTGTCTGTCTCTTTAAAGATTATTTTTCATAAATAATTCATAATCTAACCAGAGACTTTATGTGAGAATGTTACTGGTTCCCATAATAACCATCAGGTTGCTATAAACAGAGCTCTTCTCCTCTTAATGGTCTCCTCAGAGGAGGTCTGGATCCCTGTGGACTCCGAAGGACTAATTAAATCTACCTGATGTCTAGAGACCAGCTTCATTGTTTCATGTTATTCATGTTGAATAGATGAATGAAAATATAAAACCAGTTTGTTCAGACTTCAGACCTCCAGATGTGACTTCTGAAGAGGAACCACGTCGTCATCACATTATTTAAATACTCGACAGACAACTGAGGTGTGTTGTTGTTCGTGTCGGCCATGTTGAGTCTCTTCATTAGAAACATCCCATCACTCCTCTACAAGTCTCTATTAACTACAAACCCTGAGAGGAAGACAGATCCTCATAGAGGTTATTTTAGCTACTACAGAACATCACTGTAATACGAACCTATATCCAAACTATCAACCAACCAAATACAACCAGACTACTACCAACCATCCTACTAGCACCAGACAACCAACCATCCTACTAGCACCAGACTAACAACCATCCTACTAGAACCAGACAACCAACCATCCTACTAGCACCAGACAACCAACCATCCTACTAGCACCAGCCTACCAACCATCCTACTAGAACCAGACTACCAACCACCCTACTAGCACCAGACTACTAACCAACCAACCTACGAGAACCAGACTACCTACCAACCAACCAACCATCCTACTAGGACCAGACTACCAACCAACCTACTAGAACCAGACTACCAACCATCCTACTAGCACCAGACTACCAACCATCGCACTAGAACCAGACTACCATCCAACAAGCAACCAACCTACTAGAACCAGACTAATAACCATCCTACTAGAACCAGACTAACAACCATCATACTACAACCAGACTAACAACCATCCTACTAGACTACCAACCATCCTAATAGAACCAGACTACCAACCAACCTGCTAGAACCAGACTACTAACCAACCAACCTACGAGAACCAGACTACCTACCAACCAACCAACCATCCTACTAGGACCAGACTACCAACCAACCTACTAGAACCAGACTACCAACCATCCTACTAGCACCAGACTACCAACCATCGTACTAGAACCAGACTACCATCCAACAAGCAACCAACCTACTAGAACCAGACTAATAACCATCCTACTAGAACCAGACTAACAACCATCATACTACAACCATCCTACTACAACCAGACTAACAACCATCCTACTAGCACCAGACTAATAACCATCCTACTAGAACCAGACTAACAACCATCCTACTAGCACCAGACTACCAACCAACCTGCTAGAACCAGACTACTAACCAACCAACCTACGAGAACCAGACTACCTACCAACCAACCATCCTACTCGGACCAGACTACCAACCATCCTTCTAGAACCAGACTACCAACCAACCATCTTAATAGAACCAGACTACCAACCAACCATCCTACTAGGACCAGAATACCAACATCCTACCAACCAACCAACCTGCTAGAACCAGACTACTAACCAACCAACCTGCTAGAACCAAACTACTAACCAACCAACCTCCGAGAACCAGACTACTAACCAACCTACGAGAACCAGACTACCTACCAACCAACCAACCATCCTACTAGGACCAGACTACCAACCATCCTACTAGAACCAGACTAATAACCATCCTACTAGAACCAGACTACTAACCAACCTACGAGAACCAGACTACCTACCAACCAACCAACCATCCTACTAGAACCAGACTACCAACCAACCTACTAGAACCAGACTACCAACAAACCTGCTAGAACCAGACTACTAACCAACCAACCTACGAGAACCAGACTACCAACCAATCAAACTAGTGATCTTCTAACGATGACTTTGTGTCTTTGTGTCCACAGCTCCTCTCTGGTGCATCTGTAAAACGATGGTGTATGCCCAGTCATCACACACAGTTGGTGTCAATCCCTCCCTTCGCTATCCATCTTTCACGTATCAGATGTCATTTAACTACTCGGAGAGGGAGAACTCGACTGTCCTGGCAACCTTACCCACAACCCCCCTCTGCAGCCTCGAGGGCTCGTCCTCCGGGAGGCCGAACGGGACCTCCGTCTCCTACGAGCTGACGTCCGGCGAGGTCGCCGTCCTGGGTTTGGTGTTCTCAGTTCTCTGGTTGGTGTCCATCCTGGGAAATGCCCTCGTCTGCCTGGTCATCCACCGGAGCCGCCGGACTCAGTCCACCACCAACTACTTTGTGGTGTCTATGGCGTGTGCAGACCTGCTCATGAGCCTGGGTTGGGCGCCCTTCATCCTCCTGCAAGTAGCCTCAGGCCGATGGCCGCTGAGCGCTGCGGCTTGCAAGGCCGTGCGCTACCTGCAGCACCTGTGCCCAGGTGTGCAGGTCTACGTCCTGCTGTCCATCTCCGTAGACCGCTTCTACACGATCATCTACCCGCTCAGCTTCAAGGTGTCCAGAGAGAAAGCCAAGAAGATGATCGTAGCATCGTGGCTGTTTGACGCCGCCTTTGTGTCGCCCTGCCTCTTCTTCTACGGCTCTACGTCTACAGGCAGCAGTCACTGTGACTTCTTCCTCCCCGACAGCTGGGGCAGCATAGCCTACGCCGCCGTTCACCTCCTGGTTGGTTTCTTGGTGCCGGTGGCGCTTATCGTGTCGTTCTACCAGCGGGTGGTTCGCTACATCTGGAGGATCAGCGCCGACGGACACACGGTGCGCCGGACAATGAGCATCGTCCCGCGGACGAAAGTCAAGACCATCAAGATGTTCCTCGTGTTGAATTCAGTTTTCTTCCTCACCTGGACGCCGTTCTACGTCGCCCAGCTGTGGCACCCGAGGGAGTCCGACGGACCCAGTAGGAAGGGGCTGCTGTTCTTCACGGCCATCGCCTGGATCTCCTTCAGCTCCACGGCATCCAAGCCCACTATGTACTCCGTCTACAACGCCAACTTCAGGAGGGGCATGAGGGAGACCTTCTGCATGTCCTCCATGAAATGCTACCGCAGCAATGCTTACACCATCACGGCGAGCTCTCGCGTGGCCAAGAAGAACTACATCGGGGTGGTGGAGATCCCAGAGCAGGCGAAGACAGTCGCCAAGGACTCGGTTAACGATGCGTTTGGCCGAGAGGCGAAAGAAAAGAAGGTGGCCTGGACCACCCACGCCAACCCTCCCAACACTTTCGTCTAAGTGAGTTGGGACGATTTGGAAAGTTCTGAAACTTTTTCTTCAACAGCACATCAGTGTTAGCAAGCAACCTAGCTAAGGACCAACATGCTAAGGACCAACACGCTAAGGACCAACATGCTAAGGACCAACACGCTAAGGACCAACATGCTAAGGACCAACACGCTAAGGACCAACATGCTAAGGACCAACACGCTAAGGACCAACACGCTAAGGACCAACATGCTAAGGACCAACACGCTATGGACCAACATGCTAAGGACCAACACGCTAAGGACCAACATGCTAAGGACCAACATGCTAAGGACCAACACGCTAAGGACCAACACGCTAAGGACCAACACGCTCAGGACCAACACGCTAAGGACCAACACGCTAAGGACCAACATGCTGGGGACCAACATGCTAAGGACGCTAACGCTAACACGCTAACCTTTTTTTCAACCACGACGAGTTCAGATTGTATGAAGGGCTTTCTCTATGATGATTGGAGGTTTTTATACTTCCGATTTTAATCATAATTTATTTCTGCGATATGTTTTTTATGAACTGCTTTTCGTTTTGTGTCATTGATGCATCAGATTGTGTTTTTCTAATGTCAGCTTGTTAGCTAGCTAGCTAAAATCGTCTGTGGCCATCTGGTTGTAAATGCATCTGGTTTGCTGCAGTAATGTACGTGGTTGAAGCTAACATTAGCATCTGCTTTGTTTGTTCAGGTAAACTGAGCCGAGTCCTCTCTGAGTTTCTCCACATGTCCAGTAAACACAAGTGGAGGCTCTAGAGTGGTGAAGTGTGAGGAGCTACACGTGTTGTTAGCACATATGTGACTTCAAACACCTCCAACTCTGAGATGAACATAAAGAGACAACGATGTTAAACTGGGAATCCTTCAGATTTCAGTCCTGTTTATTTGTAAACATGAGGTTTAACACAATGAGTCCCAGAATACTGAGGGAACAAAAACTAACAATTGTTTTCCTGAAAAAGTCAGTTTATAATCTGCTTTATTCCATCGTTCTCTGGGCAGTAATCAGACAAAGTAGTTTTAGTTTTAATCACTGACACATTTCAATCTGATCCAAAATGGCTGTCGTCTGGTTTTCTCGACACTTCTTGATGAAGAATAGTTCACTGTGACTATTTAATAATAAAAGATGAAACTCTTCTAATGTGAAGCTGCAGCAGAAGAAAATGTTCGGTTTGCATTCTTATTATAATACTTTCATCAGTGGGTTATAATCACGTCGTTCGGAGATAAAAAGTGACTTAACAATAATTTAAATATAAATCTTTAACTTCAACTATCGAGATAAACTTCAGTTTAAATTGATTCACTTTCTGGATCAGTTTTAGATGAATGTATGACTCCGCAAACCTGGAATATATTTATTCACAACAGTTTTGTGTTTATGGCCAATGGTTACTTTTCAAAATTTGTAAAAATATGGTTAAGGAAGAAAAGATTGTGGTTTTGGGAGATAAACTGACTTAATTATAGTTAATGTTAGGTAACCGACACACTTTGTTTGTGGTTAATAAAAAAGCAAATATGAACAGATCCTAAATCCTAAATAAGAGCTGAATGTTGGCGTTGAATGTAAATTATGAGCTCCAACATGAAAAAAAGTTGAAAATACCTCCAACTTCACAACTCGACAGAGAAGAAAAAGAAGAAGAAGAAGAAGAAGAAGAAGTCCTTTCAGCTGCTGTCAGAAAGTGTTCCAGATGTTTTCTCTCATTTCTGTTTTGCCACCAGATGAGATACAGCAGTTATCAGCAAATAGATCAGTTGATAAATTCCTCTTAAAGTGTAATTTAACTGTAGTTTACAAAACAATTTGCCTTTTAAGGTCCATTTAGTTCATATGTATTTTGTATTTATGTTGTTTTTGAACCCAAACTTTTAATCCAGCACAGACGAGAAGTCTCAGAGGAGTGTTAACAAACACGTTATATTTCTGTTAGTCTTGGTTTTAACCTCTGGGTTAACACAGGTTAGCATCCCACAGAGTAATGCGTCAGATAACAATGTAAGAAAACAGCTTTAAAAACAAACGAGTGAGACTGAAAGGTTGAGACATTTAGACTCTTTGCAGACGACAGACGACTCTCTGAGTAAAATCTTTTTTCTACTTTCAGACGTAGTTTCTGTTAAACTTTGACTCAAAGATTCAACATCTACAACGACCAGCAGCTCAAACACGTGTAGACGTTCATATTAAAGGGTTTCTCAGTCTGCAGCCTATTGTTATTATAGAAAGATGTGGAATGAATTCATTTGTAATATTATTCACAAGTCTTATTAACTAAACGAGGGATGAAACCAGTATTTTGTTTTTTCTAGAGCTCCATTAACTTTCTGTCAGGAGGAATGTTCACGTTGTTATATCATCAAAATATAAATTAATCAATTCATGAATACGCAGCGCCTTCATTGATTCTGAACTGTTTTAGATTTGTCTTCTAAGTAAAAATGTTGAAAAAAGCTGCAGCTTAAAAATCATGTTTTCTTTGTAATTCAAAACTATTTTGTCACAATGCTAACAGCATGCTAACTGTGCTGCTAACACACACACTACATTTGATGCTAAACATGTCAGAATCATAATTCATTCATTCAGACTCAGCTGTACTTTGGATTTTACATATCATGCTAGAAACTAACATCGACGCTTAGTTAGCATTAGCACGTGCTAATGTTAGCATGTGCAGGGCAACATGCTAAACATTACATACTTAATGCCAGTTTGGTTTCTACTCAACGACTAGTTTTTCTTTTCCAAAAGTAAGTCGTAGAATTTTAAGTCACAAGTGAGAATGAAATAAAAGTCAAAACATTTACTTAACGAGTGAAATAGTTATTACAAATCTTTACCTCTTAAATCTCAGAGTCCAAATGTAGTATCATAGTTTAGATTATTACAAATTACAGCTTCGTTTTCAGAAGTTAATCATTTTGATTTAATAAATCAAACTAAATATCCTAAAATGTTCATTTTCCAGATTTGATGCTTTGAATTCTTTACAGACAAAAACATTCAGACGACTCCTTCAACATTTTTATTTATTTACAAGTTCTTAAACAATTTTTGAGCATTTTTATGCAGATTATAGACAAAACAAAACATGAACCTCTTGGTGAGAAAAGGATTCTTCTGCATGTTGCTTGTTGATGTACGAGAACTCGACTGATAAAGAATAAATGTAATCTTAACCCTTTAATACTCTACTAACAGTTGAATGGATCTGCTATGCACCGTTTAAGGATTTGTATGGATTCAAATGGAAAGAACATGAAAGTTATATTTCAATTGAGGTGAAAATTAATTTATTATTGACACATTTTAAGCCCTTTAATTTAAGGTTTAAATTAAAAGGTTCCTATAACTTTACTTTGTTCCTTAAACCATTAATGTCCCTTAAAATACACAAAAGTAACCCTTAAACACACCAAACACCTTAAATCTGCCCTTACGTAAAAGAAAAAAGTGTGAAACAAAAGTAAATCCCTTAAAAATCTTCTTAACTTTAAGACTTTAACAAATTAAGATTTTTTACACAATCAAGTGAAATATTTGACAAATAATGAATTCATGACTTTAAGGTGTTTTTAAGGTTAATGGATTATTGTTGACAAATTAGTTTTAAACGATTCTTTATCAGTTATCAGATATTTAAAGCAGATTATTAATCTAAATTCTGACTAAAACATTAATGGACTGTAACAAATTTACCCTTAAAAACCTTAATATTTACAAAATAATATTACAGGTACCTCTTTGTTTGTACTATCTTCATAGTTTAAAGGTTTATAAAGGATAAAAACACATTTAAAGGGTTAACCATTAAAATCAGTTTAAATCTCAAATTGACAGATCTTTAATATGTTAAATATTCCACGTCAACATTTCAATCAGGGGAAAGTTATGAACCCTTAAAGTCTGCAGTTCTTCAGTGTTTTCAGGGATTGAGTCACATTAAGGTGTGAAGGAGTCTTCAGGGGTAAACTAATCATTAAGAGTTTATTTTAAGGGTTTCTGTTTCACAGTTCCTTCACTGATCTTCAGGTAAAGATATACGTTTAAAGTCGTTTCTAACAAAGTCTGAATAAGAAGAACAACGTTCTTCAGATTATTTACACCAGAAACACAGAATATGTACAAAACTGCAGAAGAAGTCTCAGATTATTTTAACCCCTCAGACCTCCATCCAGCGTCAGAGTCCCGAACCTGAAGGAAACAGTCACATGATCGCATGTTAGCCTAGCTTAGCACAAACACTGGAAGCAGGGGGAAACTGTTAGCCTAGCTTAGCACAAACACTGGAGGCAGGTGGAAACTGTTAGCATAGCTGCATCAGACTAATATAACACACTCAGAGTCACGCTAGCAGTTCCCCTCTGCCTCCAGTGTTTGTGCTAAGCTAAGCTAATCCTGTATGTAGTGAACACACCTTTCTAAGAAGTGGTTGTTCTCCGCCAGCTCTTTGACGACTCCTTCCATCTCCTCCTTCAGCTTCTTCATCCTGGAAAACATCAAGATGCTAAGCTTTAAACATGTTGATTTACTAAATGACATCACAGGTAGCCTTTCATCGCGACCTTAAACTTCGTCCTTTTAATGGTTAAAGGATGTTCTTTGAATTGACTAAACATCAGAGCTGATGTTATTAATAATAATAAAAGGGTTTTATCTCTTAAAATCAAGTTAAACCTTAAAGAAACCCTTAAACTCATCCAGGAAGCCAATAGAAAGCTCTGAATGAATGAATGAAAGTCATAGTATGTGATGACGATGATGATGATGAAGATCTCACCCTAGAGTCATCTCCACCAGAGTGTTCTGACTGAGGTAAGCCTGAGGCTTCATCCCACTGGACACCAGAGGAAGAACCTTCTGGGGCAGATGTTCCTGCAGCTGGAGACACAATATACATTTACATCATGATTACAATCATATTATATACTATATATACTATATATATATATAGTATATATATATATATAGTATATATAGTATGATTACATATGATATCGGCTCACCTTGATGGCTCTCTCCATCAGCATGGTGACCTCCTTCTCGATGCTGATCAGCTGACCTGACAGACCAATCAGCTGCTTCTTCATGTGATGAACCTTCCTGAGACACAAAGACACGGTGGGCTCTTCACTTCCTGTCAGGTGATGCAGGTGAGCATGAGGAGGAGGTGAGGAGGTGTGTGTGTGTGCAGGCGAGGAGGTGTGTGTGTGTGTGTGTGGAGGTGAGGAGGTGTGTGTGTGTGTGTGTGTGGAGGTGAGGAGGTGTGTGTGGAGGTGAGGAGGTGTGTGTGGAGGTGAGGAGGTGTGTGTGTGTGCGTGTGTGTGTGTGTGTGTGTGGAGGTGAGGAGGTGTGTGTGGAGGTGAGGAGGTGTGTGTGTGTGCGTGTGTGTGTGTGTGTGTGTGAGGAGGTGATTACCTGAGCCACTCCTCACTCTTTGAGATGAACAGACGATACTTCATCGCACATTCCTCAGTGAACAGAGATCTGGCTTTACTGGCATGAAGCACCAACTTCTGTCTGTTAGACACACAGAGACACAGAGACAGACACAGAGACAGACACAGAGACAGACAGAGAGACACAGAGACAGACAGAGACACACAGAGACACAGAGACAGACACAGAGACAGACAGAGAGACACAGAGACAGACAGAGACACACACAGACACAGAGACAGACACAGAGACAGACACAGAGACAGAGACACACAGAGACAGAGACACACAGAGACACATAGACAGACACAGAGACAGAGACAGACAGAGACACACAGAGACAGAGACACACAGAGACACAGAGACAGACACAGAGACAGACAGAGACACAGAGACAGACACAGAGACACACACAGAGACAGACAGAGACAGACACAGAGACAGACAGAGAGACACAGAGACAGACAGAGACACACACAGAGACAGAGACAGACACAGAGACAGACAGAGAGACAGACAGAGAGACACACAGACACAGAGACAGAGACAGACACAGAGACAGACAGAGAGACACAGAGACACACACAGACACAGAGACAGACAGAGAGACAGACAGAGACACACACAGACACAGAGACAGACACAGACAGACAGAGACAGATTATTATTAAAACATCAATAATTGTTGTTCTCAGGAAGCTTAAAGATTCTATTTTTGTTTATCAAAATAAAATAAAATAATCAAATGTGATGAAATAGAAACTTTGACTGTATCGTGATATGAAGCTACATGTGATGTGAAAGAAGACTTCTCTTCATATTGTTCAACATTGTGTAGTAAAACAGACTGTTACAGCACATACATGTGAAGTTACTGTTTACAGTAACATGTGATCAGTGAACATACTTATCAAACTTATGGATCTGCTCTTCGTTGTACGGCAGACCTGAAAACACACAATATTAAATATAAACTTTATTGATCCTCAGTGAAAGTTACAACAGCAACACAAACAAACAGTACTATTTAAATACTATATATGTGAAATACATGAACACATCATATATTAAACAACCTTTTTTAACTTAAAGAGATCAAATTAGTCAGTAAATTACTTATTATTATTATTATTATTATAATTATCATTATTATAATCACTATTATGATATTATTATAATTATTAAAATAATAATTATTGTTATTGTTATTATTATTATTATAATAATTATCATTATTATTATAATTATCATGATTAAAATCATTGTTATTGTTATTATTATTATAATTATCATTATTAAAATCATTGTTATTATTATAATTATCATTATTAAAATCATTATTATTGTTATTATTATTATAATTATCATTATTAAAATCATTGTTATTATTATTATTATTGTTGTTATTATTCTAATTATCATTATTAAAATCATTATTATTATTATTATTGTTGTTATTATTATTATAAGTGTGTGACTCACGTCTCTCAGCTTTGTCCTTCTTGAACTGATGGTAAATGGCTGTGATGGCGTCCAGCAGCACTTTGATCTTCTCAACACTGTGGAGACAAACACACGTCACACATCTGATATACTTTTATAGTATATGTATATTGATATATATATGTATATTTATATACGTGTATATACACTACTACAGCCTTACTTCCTGTCCTCTGGGTGTGTTCCCACTTGTAGCCAGGCGTCGGTCAGCTGACCTCCTGAGATGAACTTAGTCTTGATGTCTTGTGTTGTTCGTTCGATCGGCTCCAGAGAGCTGGAGATCTGAAACAAACCAGGAAGTAATATATATATATATATATATATATATATATATATATATATATATATATATATATATATATATATATATATATATATATATATATATATATCATAAAATGTCATAAAATACTCTTTAGAGTACATCATGAATACACAGAGACACCTGGTACATGTACCACAAACATAAAGTACAACAGAAACACTTTATCTTCTAGTTATCTGGTCTAACCTGGTCCGGGACCCTGAAGGTACCTCACTAACCTGGTCCGGGACCCTGAAGGTACCTCACTAACCTGGTCCGGTACCCTGAAGGTACCTCACTAACCTGGTCCGGGACCCTGAAGGTACCTCACTAACCTGGTCCGGGACCGTGAAGGTACCTCACTAACCTGGTCCGGGACCCTGAAGGTACCTCACTAACATGGTCCGGTAAACTGAAGGTACCTCACTAACCTGGTCCGGGACCCTGAAGGTACCTCACTAACCTGGTCCGGTACTCTGAAGGTACCTCACTAACCTGGTCCGGGACCGTGAAGGTACCTCACTAACCTGGGTCGGGACCCTGAAGGTACCTCACTAACCTGGTCCGGGACCCTGAAGGTACCTCACTAATCTGGTCCGGTACCCTGAAGGTACCTCACTAACCTGGTCCGGGACCCTGAAGGTACCTCACTAACCTGGTCCGGTACTCTGAAGGTACCTCACTAACCTGGTCCGGGACCGTGAAGGTACCTCACTAACCTGGGTCGGGACCCTGAAGGTACCTCACTAACCTGGTCCGGGACCGTGAAGGTACCTCACTAACCTGGGTCGGGACCCTGAAGGTACCTCACTAATCTGGTCCAGTACCCTGAAGGTACCTCACTAACCTGGTCCGGGACCCTGAAGGTACCTCACTAACCTGGTCCGGGACCCTGAAGGTACCTCACTAACCTGGGTCGGGACCCTGAACTACACATCACAGATATGTAAATGAGGCGATGACTTACTCTGAGGACCTTCTTGTGCATGTCAGAGATCTCGTCGTACTCTGATGACATCATGTTGGCCTGCATCATCACCTCAAACCTGCTCAGGAGACAGGAAGTCACCTGGTTACTGGTCTGTGCTGCTGGTCTAATGGTTTAACAGTTTAACGGGTTAATGGTTTAACTGGTTTAACTGGTTTAACAGTTTAATGGTTTAACGGGCTAATGGTTTAACAGGTTAATGGCTTAATGTTTGAACTGGTTTAATTGTCTAACTGGTTTGACAGGTTAATGGTTTAACAGGTTACTGGCTTAATGTTTGAACTGGTCTAATGGTTTAACAGGTTAATGGTTTAACGGGTTAATGGTTTAACTAGTTTAACGGGTTAATGGTTTAATGTTTGACCTGGTTTAATGGTCTAATGGTTTAACTGGTTAATGGTTTAACTGTTAATGGTTTAATGTTTGAACTGGTTGAATGGTTTAACTGGTTTAACGGGTTAATGGTTTAATGTTTGAACTGGTTGAATGGTTTAACTGGTTTAGCGGGTTAATGGTTTAACTGGTTTAATGGTCTAATGGTTTAACTGGTTAATGGTCTAACTGGTTTAACGGGTTAATGGCTTAATGTTTGAACTGGTTTAATGGTCTGATGGTTTAACTGGTTTAACGGGTTAATGGTTTAACTTATTTAATGGTTTAACTAGTTTAACGGGTTAATGGTTTAATGTTTGAACTGGTCTAATGGTTTAATGGTCTAATGGTTTAATGTTTGAACTGGTTGAATGGTTTAACTGGTTTAACTAGTTTAATGGTTTAACTGGTTTAACGGGTTAATGGTTTAACTTGTTTAATGGTTTAACTGGTTTAATGGTCTAATGGTTTAACTGGTTAATGGTCTAACTGGTTTAACGGGTTAATGGCTTAATGTTTGAACTGGTTTAATGGTCTAATGGTTTAACGGGTTAACTGGTTTAACTGGTGAATGGTTTAACTTGTTTAATGGTTTAACTAGTTTAACGGGTTAATGGTTTAATGTTTGAACTGGTCTAATGGTTTAAGGGTCTCATGGTTTAATGGTTTAACTTGTTTAATGGTTTAACTGGTTTAACGGTTCATGGTTTAATGTTTGAACTGGTTGAATGGTTTAACTAGTTTAATGGTTTAACTGGTTTAACGGGTTAATGTTTGAACTGGTTTAACTGGTTAATGGTTTAACTGGTTTAACAGTTAATGGTTTAATGTTTGAACTGGTTGAATGGTCTAATGGTTTAACGGGTTAATGGTTTAACTGGTTTAACGGGTTAATGGTTTAATGTTTGAAATGGTCTAATGGTTTAACGGGTTAATGGTTTAATGTTTGAACTGGTTGAATGGTCTAATGGTTTAACGGGTTAATGGTTTAATGTTTGAACTGGTTGAATGGTTTAACTGGTTTAACTAGTTTAATGGTTTAACTGGTTTAACGGGTTAATGTTTGAACTGGTTTAACTGGTTAATGGTTTAACTGGTTTAACAGTTAATGGTTTAATGTTTGAACTGGTTGAATGGTCTAATGGTTTAACGGGTTAATGGTTTAACTGGTTTAACGGGTTAATGGTTTAATGTTTGAAATGGTCTAATGGTTTAACGGGTTAATGGTTTAATGTTTGAACTGGTTGAATGGTGTTCATGAGTCACTCACAGCTGCTCCGTCTTCTCCAGAATCTGAGTACAGAAGTTACACAGGTGGAAAACCTCAGACTTCTTGTGTAGAATCTCACTGTAGTCCTCCTTCATCAGCTCACTGTGGAGATAAACTCATTATACACATGTATATATATGCAAATATATAATGTTTATATAAACACTATATATACAGAAGTTGAGCTAAATGTAAACAGACGTGTTTCCTCACATCAAACCTCGGACTCCTTTACGAACCAGCTCCTGATAAACCAGCAGAGACTCTGAGGTTTTCCACAGATGTCCAACGTCCCCCGCAAACGTCTGAAAAACAACAACAACAACATCAACAACATCATCAGCATCATCATCAGCATCATCAGCATCAACATCATCAGGGCCGTCAGTCACAACGCTCACATATGAATAAAATAAAACATGACATTTAAAGTGTGTTTGTTTCAGTTTAAATCTTCAGAAATATTCAATATTATAATAACACAGAAACATTCGTGCTGGTTGGTTCATGAACTTCTCTCCGTGTTGATCACCTTTGCGTAGCTAGCATCCAGGTCGAGGTCGTAGCGAGGCTGAACTTTAGGAGGACTCGCTGTGAACACAAAACATCACGAGTCCAAAATGTAACTTTTCTTCTTCTATATGTGACCAGTAGATAGATGTCCTAACATATCTACTGGTCTCATGTCCTAACATCTGTCTACTGGTCTCATGTCCTAACATCTATCTACTGGTCTCATGTCTTAACATCTATCTACTGGTCTCATGTCTTAACATCTGTCTACTGGTCTCATGTCTTAACATCTATCGACTGGTCTCATGTCTTAACATCTGTCTACTGGTCTCATGTCTTAACATCTATCTACTGGTCTCATGTCTTAACATCTGTCTACTGGTCTCATGTCCTAACATCTATCTACTGGTCTCATGTCTTAACATCTATCTACTGGTCTCATGTCTTAACATCTATCTACTGGTCTCATGTCCTAACATCTATCTACTGGTCTCATGTCCTAACATCTGTCTACTGGTCTCATGTCTTAACATCTGTCTACTGGTCTCATGTCCTAACATCTGTCTACTAGTCTCATGTCCTAACATCTGTCTACTGGTCTCATGTCTTAACATCTATCTACTGGTCTCATGTCCTAACATCTGTCTACTGGTCTCATGTCTTAACATCTGTCTACTGGTCTCATGTCTTAACATCTATCTACTGGTCTCATGTCTTAACATCTGTCTACTGGTCTCATGTCCTAACATCTGTCTACTGGTCTCATGTCTTAACATCTATCTACTGGTCTAATGTCCTAACATCTATCTACTGGTCTCATGTCCTAACATCTATCTACTGGTCTCATGTCCTAACATCTATCTACTGGTCTCATGTCCTAACATCTGTCTACTGGTCTCATGTCCTAACATCTATCTACTGGTCTCATGTCTTAACATCTGTCTACTGGTCTCATGTCCTAACATCTATCTACTGGTCTCATGTCCTAACATCTGTCTACTGGTCTCATGTCTTAACATCTATCTACTGGTCTCATGTCTTAACATCTGTCTACTGGTCTCATGTCTTAACATCTATCTACTGGTCTCATGTCTTAACATCTATCTACTGGTCTCATGTCTTAACATCTATCTACTGGTCTCATGTCTTAACATCTGTCTACTGGTCTCATGTCCTAACATCTGTCTACTGGTCTCATGTCCTAACATCTGTCTACTGGTCTCATGTCCTAACATCTGTCTACTGGTCTCATGTCTTAACATCTGTCTACTGGTCTCATGTCTTAACATCTGTCTACTGGTCTCATGTCTTAACATCTGTCTACTGGTCTCATGTCTTAACATCTGTCTACTGGTCTCATGTCCTAACATCTGTCTACTGGTCTCATGTCTTAACATCTGTCTACTGGTCTCATGTCCTAACATCTGTCTACTGGTCTCATGTCTTAACATCTATCTACTGGTCTCATGTCCTAACATCTGTCTACTGGTCTCATGTCTTAACATCTGTCTACTGGTCTCATGTCTTAACATCTGTCTACTGGTCTCATGTCCTAACATCTGTCTACTGGTCTCATGTCTTAACATCTATCTACTGGTCTAATGTCCTAACATCTGTCTACTGGTCTCATGTCCTAACATCTGTCTACTGGTCTCATGTCTTAACATCTGTCTACTGGTCTCATGTCTTAACATCTGTCTACTGGTCTCATGTCCTAACATCTGTCTACTGGTCTCATGTCTTAACATCTATCTACTGGTCTCATGTCCTAACATCTGTCTACTGGTCTCATGTCTTAACATCTGTCTACTGGTCTCATGTCTTAACATCTGTCTACTGGTCTCATGTCCTAACATCTGTCTACTGGTCTCATGTCTTAACATCTATCTACTGGTCTCATGTCTTAACATCTGTCTACTGGTCTCATGTCTTAACATCTGTCTACTGGTCTCATGTCTTAACATCTGTCTACTGGTCTCATGTCCTAACATCTGTCTACTGGTCTCATGTCTTAACATCTATCTACTGGTCTCATGTCCTAACATCTGTCTACTGGTCTCATGTCTTAACATCTGTCTACTGGTCTCATGTCTTAACATCTGTCTACTGGTCTCATGTCCTAACATCTGTCTACTGGTCTCATGTCTTAACATCTATCTACTGGTCTAATGTCCTAACATCTGTCTACTGGTCTCATGTCTTAACATCTATCTACTGGTCTCATGTCTTAACATCTGTCTACTGGTCTCATGTCCTAACATCTGTCTACTGGTCTCATGTCTTAACATCTGTCTACTGGTCTCATGTCCTAACATCTGTCTACTGGTCTCATGTCTTAACATCTGTCTACTGGTCTCATGTCTTAACATCTGTCTACTGGTCTGGCACCCCATGTTGGTCTACGTACGGTCCTCAAAGATGAGCCCCACGGTGGCGACGGACTCGCGGCTGACGAGCATGATGGGATTGTCTCTGGAGGTCTTGGGGAAGTTCTGGGCCTGGCGGTTCGGGTCCAGGACCAGGCGGCGGCCCTCGTACAGCAGCTCCTGGTTGTGCAGCGGGATGCTGGTCCGGCGGGACAGAAGCTCCTGGAACAGCGCCGCCCTGTGGACACATGAGAAACTTAAACCATGCCTTTGGCTCAGTGCATGCTGGGATACGGTCTCCGGCTCTCTGATCGTCTCCTGATGAGAATAAAGATTGAAAATATAGAAACATGGACTCATGGAGCTCTTACATTAGCAAACAGATCAGCTTTTCTGTGTTTTACCAAGAAACACCTCGATCAACAGATTAGATGAATCCATCTCATCTTTTGAAGCAGTGCAGAGTTTTATGAATGATTTTCTATTCAACAGAATATCATAATACATAATATATACACATATATTATATATAATATATGACAGACGTTCTTACGTGTTGTACTCGTGGATGTACACGTGGTGCAGCGTCGCCTGCTGCAGACTGAACACATTGACGACGGTTCGGTGAAGAATGTCGTTTGTTTCAGCGAAGAACTGATCGAAGCCCCAACACTTCTCCTGATCCGCCTCCAGGATGTTAGCCAGGACCGGAGTCAGGAGGCTTTGGAGACCCCTGAAACACCAGAGCCCAGGTCAGGGTCTAGAGACCGGGTCAGGGTCTAGAGACCGGGTCAGGGTCCAGGTCATAGACCAGAGTACTTCTCCTTCTTTAAATACCTCCTCTTCTCTCTCTGAGGTACTTGTACTTCTTTAAATACCTCCTCTTCTCTCTCTGAGGTACTTGTACTTCTTTAAATACTTCTTACTTGGACAGACTGCATGAAACAGGCATCTCGGTGGTCCACTCGATCTTCCCGTTCTCACTTTTCTGGTGTCCTGAGATCGTTCCGGACGGTTTCTCTGTGATGATTTTATACCTGAGAGACGACAACAAACAAGCTCAGCTTCCTGTTTCTTCTTCTTCTCCTCCTCATGAAGCAGCGGGACTCTTACATGACTTCCTTGTTCCTGCGTGGCCCTTCAAACGGTCTGAAAGGCAGACTGCCGGTGGCGGCGTGGTAGAAGGTGACCCCGATGCTCCACAGGTCCACCGTGGCTCCGTACTTCTTCTGGTGGTCTTTCCTCAGCACGGCTCGCTCGTACATGTCGGGGTGCTGCAAACACACGAAGAAGAAGAGTTCAACAGGTGACCAAACCTTCACCTGAACGTCTTCACGTGGACAAGATGATACAACCTGAAGGATGAGAGCTGACGCTAATCTCACCAGGTGACTCCTCCCCACCAGGTGACTCCTCCCCACCAGGTGACTCCTCCCCACCAGGTGACTCTCACTCACCAGGTGACTCCTCCCCACCAGCTGACTCCTCCCCGCCAGCTGACTCCTCCCCACCAGGTGAGTCTCTCACCAGCTGACTCCTCCCCACCAGCTGACTCCTCCCCACCAGCTGACTCCTCCCCACCAGGTGAGTCTCTCACCAGCTGACTCCTCCCCACCAGGTGAGTCTCTCACCAGCTGACTCCTCCCCACCAGGTGAGTCTCTCACCAGCTGACTCCTCCCCACCAGGTGAGTCTCTCACCAGCTGACTCCTCCCCACCAGCTGACTCCTCCCCATCAGGTGAGTCTCTCACCAGGTATTCCTCGGTGCCGTACAGAGACACAAACTGCTCGTCGTCCTCCAGCTCTCTGGCGGCTCCGAAGTCGGTGAGCTTGTAGACGGACCGTCCTTCCTCTCCGATCACTCGCATGATGTTTCCTGGTTTGATGTCTCGGTGGACGATCCCGTACTCTCTCAGGTGGTTCATACCTGCCACTGAAGACACACAACGGCCAATCAGAGAACACCTGGGAGACACACCTCCAACAGTACACAGGTATGGTAATAATTAAGAATCCCACTAACCCACGTCGTGGAGGACGAGGAGGAACTCGTCCTCAGGGAGTCCGTACGCGTTGGAGGATTCCTCTAAGACGGTGTAGAGACTTCCACAGGGACAATACTCCATCACCAGCACCTTGTGACGGGTGTTAGACTGAAGAGGACACACCTTTATACTCTCTGAAGGACTCATATTTATATATATATATATATACACACATGTATATACATGTGTATATGACTACTATATATATATATATATATATATATATATATATATATTTATATATATATACACATGTGTATATGACTACTATATATATATATATATATATATATATATTTATATATATACATGTGTATATATATATATATATATATATATATATATATATATATATATATATATATATATATATATATATATATATATATATATATATATTAGTGCTGGGCAACGATTACAATTTTTAATCACAATTAATCGCATGATATTTCTGCGATTAATCTCATTGTTTTGCACAAAGTTCAATAATGAATTCATAAGTAGTGTATTGAGCACTTTTATTTTAAAGTGCTGCTCTATGAACTAAAGGTGAATAACATCTGGTTTAAACACTTTAAACACATCAGGTTGTTGTTAGCAGCAGTGTTCCCTTCACACAGCAGCAGTTATAACACAGTTATAATGATTCTGATCAAAGCTATTCAGCCGGTGTTCATAACCTTATCTTCATGTGTGTAAGAGATGATATTTAAATATTCATCTTGAAAACTGCAAACCTATCTACGTCATGTTTTTATGTTTGTAAAAGTCTCAGTAGTGATACTAAATGATGCTTATTATACAGATTACACACAAAACACTTTAAAAACTCAAACAATCATTTAAATTAATCATTTATTTTTTGCTTTTTTTGGTATTTAGGTCAGACACATAACGCTGATTACCGTAATATGTGTGGTATTTGTTATAAATGTACGTTGGTACATAGAGGGTGATGAGAAGCTGTACATGGAGGGACTTAGGACCCAGGGGAGTGTAGGTGAAGGAAACAGGAAGAGACGGAAGTGACGCCACACAAACAGCTGTTCACCGCTCGCTGCCGGCCGGTCGGTTCTTGTGTTAAAAATGTCGCTTAATAATAATAATAAACTGCGTAAACGCGATAATAACACGTTAACTTATCCAGCACTAATATTTAGACTATAGTCTTTTCACCGACCTCTTCCTCCACAGCGAAGAGCTTCACGATGTTCTTGTGGTTGAGTTTCTTCAGAACCTCGAACTCTCTCATCTGGACGTCCAGCGGCCTCAAGAAGCTCAGGTTGTTGAAGACTTTGACGGCGTAAAGGTCTCCGGTTTTCTACACAACAACAACAACAACAACAACAACAACACAGCTCAGTGAAAACATCCAGTGAGACATAAAACCTCAGATCCTATCAGAAGAAGTGAAAACTGAATAAATATAATTTAAAGGATTAAATATCCAGATGTGCATGTGACTCGTCCCTGCACTCTGATTGGCTGAGAGGTGGGTCATGTGACCTACCTTGTGTCTGCCCCGGTACACGTTGGCCGTGGCTCCCTGACCCAGCAGGTCTGAGATCAGCCACAGGTAGTTAGTGGTGCTCTGCATCCTAAAGGCTCAGCTGATCCTGGAGACAAGAGAAGACCATCAATATTGATATCAATACGATCAATGAGACATATATACTGATCAATACGATGAATGAGACATATATACGATGAATACGATCAGTGAGACATATATACTGATCAATACGATCAATGAGACATATATACCGATGAATACGATCAATGAGACATATATACTGATCAATACAATCAATGAGACATATATACTGATCAATACGATGAATACGATCAATGAGACATATATACTGATCAATACGATGAATACGATCAATGAGACATATATACCGATCAATACGATTTGTAAAATGTAAAAAATCAGTAAAAACTGAAATAATCCAGAACAAATATTAAAATAACAAAACATAATAATTCTCTTTTATTCTTATTTTAATAATTATAATTTAGTCTCTGTGCTGCTGCTGATGAATCAACACTAGTCTATTTAATTTTTTATCTAAAAATGATATAAATATATAAATAAACTTTACATCTCGCGACGTAACCTTTCCTTACGTCATGACGTATCTGTACGTAGGTGGGAAACTCCCGTTTTCAGGCCCGAAAACAACAACAAAAAACTCCAGAGACGTAAAAACACGTAAATGTGTTAATTAATTACGTGAGCTAACGTGAGCTCATCGATTAATCAACATAGATATTATTATCTCCGGTTTATCGGTTTAATATCATATTTATGACTCATATCTCTTCATATTTTCACTTTCTCTTAACGGAAATGGACGCTAACTGTCTCAAATCTGACCTAAATCACGACGTTTGTACACCGGGTCCGGTACCGACCACGTAGAGCTTCTTACTGGACCCGGTGATGACGTATCTTTACCGGTTTTATTCGTTAAAACCATTAGTTTTCTCTTTTGTATATTTCCTCACCTTCTTTTCTGCTGCGGAGTTTTCGTCTTCCGCTGTTCCCTCACCACGTGAGAGGAGCCGTCCAATCAGCGCACAGAGTGAGACTAAAGGGGCGTGGTACAATTACCGTAATAACCACAATATATATACATATATATGTATATATATGTATATATACATACACACGTATGTATGTATGTATATATATATATATACACATATATATATATACACATATATATATATATACACATATATATATATATACACATATATATATATATATACACATATATATATATATACATACATATATATATATATACACATATATATATATATACACATATATATATATATATATACATATATATATATACACATATATATATATATACATATATATATATACACACATATATATATATATATATTTTAGATTCTAGCCAATCATACACGCCGCAGCAGAAAGTATTTATTTATATATATATATATTTAATAAATTAATAAAACCACACAGACGTAAAGTTCACTCACTTTATATTCAACAAAAAGGAAAAATCATTTCATGAGTTACAGGTTTCTGTGGGCAGCTGGTTGGCTGAACAGGTCTACAGGTAAACTACAGGTCCAGGTGTTCATGTTTACAGGTAAACAAACAATAATTAGTGGAACAAACAACAGCTTGATGGAGCACCGTGCGTGAAAACGAATAAATCCAGACAACTTGGAGAAAAAAGTGCTTTAAAAAATATACAAATAATGACGACTCGACATTTTTACATTTCAACCAAAAACTAAAAAGATCAAAAGCCTGAAATCAGAGAATCAACAACTTGTTTTGTATTTCGTATTTAGGGCATCGAACCTACGACCTTCTGAACCGACTGACACTTCTAAACCTTTCGTTCATGAAACTGAAAGATTCCAAACAATAAAAGTAATTTTCTCTTTAATGTTAAATAAAGACGTAAAATAAACTAAAATGTTTTGACATTTGAGAAATGTTAGCGTTTTTATAGAAATGTTATATATTAATATCCATATTGTAAATATTATTTGATAGCCAGCCTTCACACCTGTCATTTGTAATATTAGTACCTGCTGGTTTTATTGATTCTCTTAAATTATGAATTTGTACCTTTAAAAATGAAATAACTTTGATTCCTTTCAGATTCAACAGATTAAATATTTTGTTCTTTGACTTCAAACACATTTGATTAAGTTCATAAAAACTTTTAAAAAACGGTACAAAATATTAAAGAAATATGTAAAATGAGGTTAAAACAACAAGGAAACAAAGTCGGACATCTTTGTTTTAAAAAACAAATAGAAGCTTAAAGTGCAGACAAAGAGAAACGACGATGTGATTAATAAATAATAAATCATCAATCATTTGTTTTCGTTCATTTAGTTTCATTATAAACAGTAAAACATCTTTCAGGACTTTGTTGGATTCAAACGATTATTTCTAGAACATTTCAAAAACTTAACGAGTGAAATTAGTATTCTAAAATAAAGACGAATATTCAAGCTGGTTTTCGTCTTTAAGTTTTTTATTAAATAGTTTCCAGTTTCATGTTCGACTGTTTAATTTAATATTTAAGAATTAATCTTTTAGCCGAAAAACGTTTTATTCCTCAAAGTATCAAAAAAAACTTAAAATTTATAACGACAAACTTCGAAACATCGTCAGACAATTTTACTGCTTTTTATTCAGAAAATATTTTAATTATATTTTCTAATTACTTAAAAAAAAAATCTGAAAAAGATGACACGAGATTATTTGAATGAATCACTGATTTTCTACAATTTAATATTTTCTAAAATGAGAAAAGATTAAATATTTCAGCCTGTTTGTAAAAATGAAAATCGTCTCATTAAGACGGATGATGTCATTAAAAAATAAGAACAAAGTGTAAACATTAAGATTGTCAGATTAGAGATTCTGTTCACGACAGGAAGTTAAAACGAGAAAAATACATTTATGTCGTCACGACAACAGAAAACAGATCGATGAACACACCAGAAACCTGGATTTGTTGATTTGTTATTTGTTCTTCTGAGATTGTCGTTTGAACGTTTTGAGTGAAACTTTGTAGAAAAATATAACGAGTCGATATAAAAAAAGATGGAATGAAAAGTAAAAGTAAAGATTTACAATGAATTTCTAAATAGTTTATAAATACGATATCTACACAATATGTGGTACAAAAATACTATCGAGCATTTCGTTAAAATAAAAACGTGATGAAGACGAGAACTTTTCAGGCACGAGATCGAGTTCACGAGAAAATAAACAAGAATCGACGACGTCGTCAATCAAAACACAACGTTTTGGTTTTTATCCCGATGACACCTGATCTTTGACACGTTGTAGTGTTTAGTACGGAGGCCCCGGAGGGCCAAGAGCAAGAAGTCGTTTCTAGTGACAAACAAACAAAAACAAAAACAAAAACCAAAAGAGGCTGATTGTCTTCAGATTCACGTTCTAGCAGCACTTCCTGCCTCATGGAGAAAGTATGGAAGTCCATCGCTGCCAATATGATGACAAAAAATACTTTCAGTCAAAATCATGAAAAACGTTCTCAAAACACGAGAAACGTTCTAACAATGACGACTTAATATCTGAAAAATATCCAAATGATGAGAAAATCTCAAAAATGACCTGGTGTCAATGAGCTTCCATACTTCAGGGCCTCCGTAGAGTTGAATCAAACTTATTGATCCTCTGCTGCCTCGTCAATACAGAGCACCTCCTGTTTGATTGATTAATAAATATGTTGTGTTATTGCTACATGACTCATCCATCAGACACTGTTTTCTAACTGAGGAGGTAAAACGTAAATCAAAGTACCGCGTTCTCCAGTTTACATGGTAACTACAGACACCACAGGGGGGCGCTCTCCTCCTCCTCCTCCTCCTCCTGTTGATGTTTTTCATATTTGGCATCAGATAAGTTAAACCGTCCCTCTGTGAGCTTTTTGTCCTTCGGCCTCTTGTTCTCCCAGTTTAAGGCAACTTAATATTTGTGTTGATTTTAATAAAAACTTTTCTTAAAAAATGTACAAATGTCTTAATACAAACCTCTATGACATCATCAGTAAACACTGTATAGAAAATATATAAATATGCTTTTCTCTTTTTCACTGTACAAATGTTTCCTCCTCCTCTTAATCAGCCTCTTTAACCTCTTTTATGCACAATTGCTATTTACAGTGGGGGGCGTGTTCTGTGGGGGCAGGGCAGCGGAGAGGTGCATTGTGGGTGCTCAGGAGGAGTCCGTGCAGGGCGACGGAGGCGGCGGGTAGAGGTGGTGAGAGTAGCTCCTCTCGGTGAAAGGAGAAGGAGGACAGCTCTCACAGTTCTCCTCAGCTGACAGGTACTGACTCCTCGGGGTCGGAGGAGGAGGAAGAGGCTCAGAGTCGTAGTTCAGGTCACTGGTGTAACCTTTCGCTCCAGAAGAAGACTTCAGAGGAGCCCGGCGGCCGGGAGTGTAGTCGCTGTCACACAGGTCGGTGCTGCAGGGGGTGGTGGGGGGGGCGAAGTGACGGTACGTGTAGGGCCGGTAGCTGAGGAAACACCACAGAGTAAGAAAACGATTCTATTAACATGAGATGATGAGATATATTAACATGAGATATATTAACATGAGATATATTAACATGAGATATATTAACATGAGATATATTAACATGAGATAATGAGATGTATTAACATGAGATATATTGATATATTAACATGAGATAATGAGATATATTAACATGAGATAATGAGATATATTAACATGAGATATATTAACATGAGATATATTAACATGAGATAATGAGATGTATTAACATGAGATATATTAACATGAGATATAGAGATATATTAACATGAGATAATGAGATATATTAACATGAGATAATGAGATATATTAACATGAGATAATGAGATGTATTAACATGAGATATATTAACATGAGATAATGAGATGTATTAACATGAGATGATGAGATATATTAACATGAGATATATTAACATGAGATAATGAGATGTATTAACATGAGATATATTAACATGAGATGTATTAACATGAGATAATGAGATGCATTAACATGAGATAATGAGATGTATTAACATGAGATATTAACATGAGATATATTAACATGAGATATATTAACATGAGATATATTAACATGAGATAATGAGATATATTAACATGAGATAATGAGATACATTAACATGAGATAATGAGATACATTAACATGAGATACATTAACATGAGATAATGAGATATATTAACATGAGATACATTAACATGAGATACATTAACATGAGATAATGAGATACATTAACATGAGATACATTAACATGAGATACATTAACATGAGATAATGAGATATATTAACATGAGATATATTAACATGAGATATATTAACATGAGATATATTAACATGAGATAAATTAACATGAGATAATGGGATATATTAACATGAGATAATGAGATATATTAACATGAGATAAATTAACATGAGATAATGAGATATATTAACATGATATATTAACATGAGATAATGAGATATATTAACATGAGATAATGAGATATATTAACATGAGATATATTAACATGAGATAATGAGATATATTAACATGAGATAATGAGATATATTAACATGAGATAAATTAACATGAGATAATGAGATATATTAACATGAGATATATTAACATGAGATGAGATATATTAACATGAGATATATTAGCATGAGATACATTAACATGAGATAATGATATATTAACATGAGATACATTAACATGAGATAATGAGATATATTAACATGAGATAATGAGATATATTAACATGAGATAAATTAACATGAGATAATGGGATATATTAACATGAGATAATGGGATATATTAACATGAGATAATGAGATGTATTAACATGAGATAATGATATATTAACATGAGATAATGAGATATATTAGCATGAGATACATTAACATGAGATAATGATATATTAACATGAGATACATTAACATGAGATAATGAGATATATTAACATGAGATATATTAACATGAGATAATGAGATATATTAACATGATATATTAACATGAGATAATGAGATATATTAACATGAGATAATGAGATATATTAACATGAGATATATTAACATGAGATAATGAGATATATTAACGAGATAATGAGATATATTAACATGAGATATATTAACATGAGATAATGAGATATATTAACATGAGATATATTAACATGAGATATATTAACATGAGATAATGAGATATATTAACATGCGATATATTAACGAGATATATTAACATGAGATAATGAGATGTATTAACATGAGATAATGAGATATATTAACATGAGATAATGAGATATATTAACATGAGATACATTAACATGAGATAATGAGATATATTAACGAGATAATGAGATATATTAACATGAGATATATTAACATGAGATAATGAGATATATTAACATGAGATAATGAGATATATTAACATGAGATATATTAACATGAGATAATGAGATATATTAACATGAGATAATGAGATATATTAACATGAGATATATTAACATGAGATAATGAGATGTATTAACATGAGATAATGAGATATATTAACATGAGATAATGATATATTAACATGAGATACATTAACATGAGATAATGATATATATTAACGAGATAATGAGATATATTAACATGAGATACATTAACATGAGATAATGAGATATATTAACGAGATAATGAGATATATTAACATGAGATCATGATATATTAACATGAGATAATGAGATATATTAACATGAGATATATTAACATGAGATAATGAGATATATTAACATGAGATATATTAACATGAGATATATTAACATGAGATATATTAACATGAGATAATGAGATGTATTAACATGATATAATGAGATATATTAACATGAGATGATGAGATATATTAACATGAGATATATTAACATGAGATATATCAACATGAGATAATGAGATATATTAACATGAGATATATTAGCATGAGATACATTAACATGAGATAATGATATATTAACATGAGATACATTAACATGAGATATATTAACATGAGATAATGATATATTAACATGAGATAATGAGATATATTAACATGATATATTAACATGAGATAATGAGATATATTAACATGAGATAATGAGATATATTAACATGAGATATATTAACATGAGATAATGAGATATATTAACGAGATAATGAGATATATTAACATGAGATATATTAACATGAGATAGAGATATATTAACATGAGATATATTAACATGAGATATATTAACATGAGATATATTAACATGAGATAATGAGATGTATTAACATGAGATAATGAGATATATTAACATGAGATAATGAGATATATTAACATGAGATACATTAACATGAGATAATGAGATATATTAACATGAGATAATGAGATATATTAACATGAGATAATGAGATATATTAACATGAGATAATGAGATATATTAACATGAGATAATGAGATATATTAACATGAGATAATGAGATATATTAACATGAGATATATTAACATGAGATAATGAGATGTATTAACATGAGATAATGAGATATATTAACATGAGATAATGAGATATATTAACATGAGATACATTAACATGAGATAATGAGATATATTAACGAGATAATGAGATATATTAACATGAGATATATTAACATGAGATATATTAACATGAGATATATTAACATGAGATATATTAACATGAGATATATTAACATGAGATAATGAGATGTATTAACATGATATAATGAGATATATTAACATGAGATGATGAGATATATTAACATGAGATATATCAACATGAGATAATGAGATATATTAACATGAGATGATGAGATATATTAACATGAGATATATTAACATGAGATACATCAACATGAGATAATGAGATATATTAACATGAGATATATTAACATGAGATAATGGGATATATTAACATGAGATAATGAGATATATTAACATGAGATAATGAGATATATTAACATGAGATGATGAGATATATTAACATGAGATAAATTAACATGAGATAATGAGATATATTAACATGAGATAAATTAACATGAGATAATGAGATATATTAACATGAGATAATGAGATATATTAACATGAGATATATTAACATGAGATAATGAGATGTATTAACATGATATAATGAGATATATTAACATGAGATGATGAGATATATTAACATGAGATATATCAACATGAGATAATGAGATATATTAACATGAGATGATGAGATATATTAACATGAGATATATTAACATGAGATACATCAACATGAGATAATGAGATATATTAACATGAGATATATTAACATGAGATAATGGGATATATTAACATGAGATAATGAGATATATTAACATGAGATAATGAGATATATTAACATGAGATGATGAGATATATTAACATGAGATAAATTAACATGAGATAATGAGATATATTAACATGAGATAAATTAACATGAGATAATGAGATATATTAACATGAGATAATGAGATATATTAACATGAGATAATGAGATATATTAACATGAGATAAATTAACATGAGATAATGAGATATATTAACATGAGATAAATTAACATGAGATATATTAACATGAGATATATTTACATGAGATAATGAGATATATTAACATGCTATATTAACATGAGATATATTAACATGAGATAATGAGATGTATTAACATGAGATAATGAGATATATTAACATGAGATATATGAACATGAGATAATGAGATATATTAACATGAGATAATGAGATATATTAACATGAGATAAATTAACATGAGATAATGGGATATATTAACATGAGATAATGAGATATATTAACATGAGATAATGAGATATATTAACATGAGATAAATTAACATGAGATAATGAGATATATTAGCATGAGATACATTAACATGAGATAATGATATATTAACATGAGATACATTAACATGAGATAATGAGATATATTAACATGAGATAATGAGATATATTAACATGAGATAATGAGATATATTAACATGAGATACATTAGCATGAGATACATTAACATGAGATAATGATATATTAACATGAGATACATTAACATGAGATAATGAGATACATTAACATGAGATAATGATATATTAACATGAGTACATTAACATGAGATAATGAGATATATTAACATGAGATAATGAGATATATTAACGAGATAATGAGATATATTAACATGAGATATATTAACATGAGATAATGATATATTAACATGAGATAATGAGATATATTAACATGAGATAATGAGATACCTGTAGGATCTGTGAGTTGATGGACTGTTGGAGGAATAACCAAACTCCATGGTGTACTGAGAGCGGACTGTAGCAGGAGACGGAGGAGGATTCAGGATCTGCAACAAAACAATATCGAAGACAATCAGCAGGTAAATAACTTCAGCATGAAGTACATTTAATCATAAACTGTGTTGTTTCCACTGATATACTATTTAATAATAAACCACATGTCTCACCGGGGGGGGGGGGGGGGGGAAGTATGTTCTGATATAATATTTAATAATAAACCAGGTCTCACCAGGGGGGAGTATGTTCTGATATAATAATATAATATTCAATAATAAACCAGGTCTCACCGGGGGGGAGTATGTTCTGATATAATAATATAATATTTAATAATAAACCAGGTCTCACCGGGGGGAGGGAGTATGTTCTGATATAATAATATAATATTTAATAATAAACCAGGTCTCACCGGGGGGGAGTATGTTCTGATATAATAATATAATATTTAATAATAAACCAGGTCTCACCAGGGGGGAGTATGTTCTGATATAATAATATAATATTAAATAATAAACCAGGTCTCACCGGGGGGAAGTATGTCCCCTTGGTGCTGGACGAGCTGCTGGATGACGCTCCGGTAACGTGAGCGCGGTCGTACGGCGGTCCGCTGCTCCCGCCCATGATGCTGAGGGAGCCAATCACAGACTTCCCTCTGGACATGCCTGTAGGTTCAGACATGCGTCAGCGTCACGTTCATTCAACACGATAACGTAGATACAGACAGACGAGGTCCGGACGTCCCACCTGGCAGCGAGCTGGACAGAGAGCTCGGATGAGGAACGTATCCCAGCGGCACAGACGCCGGCCCGTGAACCACGAAGTCGTTGGTGACCGTCTCTCCGTCGTCCTTCATCTGAGGACAGAGGACGCGCTGACACACGAAGTACACGGCGCCCACCACGAACAGCGCCATGACCACGCCCACAATGGAGCCGATGGTGTTGTTGGAGGGAGGCGGAGGCTCCTCCGTCGGGTCTGACACCACAGAAGAAGAAGAGCCATGTTAAAAAACATCACAAGCGTCCTGTTCAAATCAACAAAAACACACGCTTTCATTATTTTTAAGACTCTTTGGTAAAACATAACGACGGAATCAATCTTATTGCATTATATATCAATTGAATTATGAAAATAACAGAAGAACACAGTTCATGAAATATTATTATTTGATATGATTGTTTATAATCAAATGTGCTATTCCACCATGAATGAAATGAATAACTCGTTCATTTTTAGGGCCGCGAGGTCCCTGTTGAAACCGTAGGATTTATTATTATTATTCTCTCCAATGAAACGCCTTTTTGGGGGCTTCATCATGTCCCATATTTGGCGAGCATATCAGGACTGCGGGAAACTTTGATATTTTATGGGTCCCATGCTCGAGCATGACAAAATTGCTCGCTGGTGCCCCCTAGAAGTTGGAAAGGCAAGCCCCGACAGCCCAAATGACTTAAACGTTTACGGACATGAGCAACTGAATGAGTTCTACAGAACATCCTCTTGGGACCCGAAGCGCCGCCTCCCAAAATGTTCCGCCATTTTAAATTTTGGGGAAAAAAAGAAAGAATTCACATCTCCGAGACTCTGGCTCTGATTGGTACCAAATGAGCCGTGAATCATTATTGGACCTATATCATCAAAAGTTATGAAAAGTTTGTTGAAATCTTATTGCATTAAGAATATATGGACCAATGAACTTCATAGGGGCGTGGCCTTCTACAGCAAAATATATATATATATATATATATATATATATATATATATATATATATATATATATATATATATATATATATATATATATATATATATATATATATATATATATATATATATATATATATATATATATATATATATATATATATATATATATATATATATAACTTCAAAACCATGCGGCCTATCCTCACGACATCTTCAGCATATGTTCACAGTGTGTCCTGTAACATGCCCTCAAATTTATATTCCATACAACCACTAGGGGGCGATGCAGTAATACTCCCATTTCTTTGCATTTTTAGGCATTTTTCATCGTTTTCAGGCGTACTTTAACGAACTCCTCCCACAGAATTTATACGACCAACTTCAAATTTGGTCAAGATGATCTAAAGACATTAATGATGAAAAGGAAATGACAAGTCTTATACTTTGATGTACTCCGACTAGGACGTTGCCCAGATCAGTCTCCAATTTGGGAAGCTAAGCCGTAAGACATTGATGATGCTTCATCATGAATATTGTGAGTTGTTGTTAAACGCTGTTGCCGTGGCAACACGTCATCCGCCATGAAAAATTAAGCTTACTTTTCTGTACTTTTCAGCCTACTTCTCAGCAAGCCTTGGAACTTTGCACAGCTGTCACAGGTGTCACAGGTGATGGAAATAAATATTTCATATGGCTTCTTGGCTTGACCCCTTCAAATTGCCTCGACAGCGCCCCCTACAAATATTCAAAACGCAGCCCCAGTGCTACGTTTGACCTACATGTATGACATTTGGTAGGCACATGTATCACATGAAGACTTAAAAAAGTACCGGGACCATGCTCTAAAATTAACGGGAAGTCGGCCATTTAGATTTTTGTGTGAATTTTCCCTTGATTTCTCGTCGCTATACTTTAACGAACTCCTCCTCGGGACTTTGTCAGATCCACTTCAAATTTGGTCAGTATAATCTAAAGACCTTTGTTGTTAAAAGTTACTCAAAGCTTTACGTTTGATGGAACGCCGTCGCCGTGACGTGCCGGCCATTGTAGGCGATTTGCCGTTAAACAACAAGCTGATGTAACGCCACGGGACTCGCTCAAATCTGTCCCAAACTTGCCAAACTTGCCATCTTTGATAACAGCCATGGCCTGAGGATGTCTACAAGCCAATTTTCACTCATAGTCATAGCGCCACCTACTGGCAACAGGAAGACAGCGTTATGTGACAAACGGCATCTGATTTACATGCCGGTCTATACTTGATCAACATAATGCATGTTTGCACGTGTTCTCTAGCGCCACATAGTGGATACAGTAAGTGGTGTAATATTTGCGCTACATCATTTCCAGCGTCACACAGTCCACGCTGGAAGAATACGTTGGGGACGCGTTGTCCGATGGTCAAAGACATTCACGCCCACGTCTGCCGGCGTCCCACCAGAACCCCGAGACGGGAAGGTTGCAGCTTTAATTCATAATTATTATCATAAAACGACCTGCACATTTCTTTGTTTCTTGTAATGACAGCTTTGGTCCTCCACTGTAAACGATTACATGTATAAACACGTTTATTCATCATTATTAACTTTGATTGTTTAGTTTTCTATAACTTTATGACACTAAAGACGTAAAGAGACCACTTTAAACCACTTAAAGAGATGAGTCATGTCTGATTATTGCTGACAGATTGACGGAGTGCATCTAATATCCGTGTAGAGACTCACAGCAGCCGAGCTCATCAGAGTTGTCCGTACAGTCCATGTTGTGGTCACACTTCTTGTGCTTCCCGATGCACTGACCATTGGAGCAGGTGAACTGGTCCGGAGGACAGCGTACTGGGAGACAAACAGGAAGACAAACGGGTCACGTCCACGTTAATGTCTCAGCTCTCGTGATGCTGCCTTCTCTTCTCGGCTTCCGTCTCTTATTTATTGAGTCAAAGTCGATCGTGAAGAGGAACTCATGTTTCAACCCTCTGAAGCCCAAAACCAGCCGACGGGATTGAAACACGTTTTCTTTGAACAATCACCAAAACTTCACCGTTTATCAGTCGTTATTGTGAGATTTTCATTTTTCCGACGGTCCTTGAACATATCATGTGCAACGACCGCTTTCATGGTAAAAAGCAGCCAAAAGTGAGCTTTAAATGTGAGGGGGGGGGGGGGGGGGGGAGGGGAGAGGAGGGGAGAGGAGAGGAGAGGAAAGAGGGGAGAGGAGAGAGAGGAAAGAGGGAGGAGAGAGGAGAGAGAGGAGAGGAAAGAGGGAGAGGAGAGGAAAGGAAAGGAAAGAGGGGAGAGGAGAGAGGGGAGAGGAGAGGAAAGAGGGAGAGGAGAGGAAAGGAAAGAGGGAGAGGAAAGGAAAGGAAAGGAAAGGAAAGAGGGGAGAGGAGAGAGGATGTTAAAATATAAATAGTTTAATATTCATAACATTTTATTTTTCAACATTGGTGAAACTTGTAGACACTTAGAAACATGTTTTAGATTACGTTGTTTTCCAATTTTGTAAAAATAAATTATCAAAGAAAATCAACTTAATTTGCCCTCTACTTCTATAGAGGAGCA
>CM051709.1:20154067-20161567 GCA_028022725.1 Lycodopsis pacificus
GGACTCTGCTGCTCGTCCATCACCATGCGGTTGATGGCCGTCTTCTGGCTGAACAGCAGGAAGGAGGTCGGAGCTGGAAGACAAAGACGAACCGGGTCAGACCTGCAGGGTTCTGATGAAGAGCAAGATGTTGTCCGCGTATTCCACCGGCCGCCTCACCGCTGCACGTCTTGTTGTCGTAGTTGAGGGAGAAGTGGGCGGGGCATCCGCAGACGAAGCTGCTGACGGGCACGGCGAGGCAGAGGTGGGAGCAGTGTCCGTTGGTGGAGGCGCAGGCGTTCCAGCCGGCCTGTCTGGACGAGTGGAACACCAGGATGTCCATGACGTAGTCCAGGTGGCCCTGGATCACCGTGCGGTTCTGGCCGCTGGTCTTGTTGGCCCGCTCGATGCTGCGCTGGCTCCAGTCGGTCCAGTAGATGTAGTCCTGGTACTGGGTGAGGCCGAAAGGGTGAGGGAGGTCGTCTGCTATCACCTCTCGGTCCTGACCTGAGGACATGAGGACATGAGGACAGGAGGACAGGAGGACAGGAGGACATGAGGACATGAGGACAGGAGGACATGAGGACACGAGGACACGAGGACACGAGGACACGAGGCCAGGACGACACGAGGACACGACGCCAGGACGACATGAGGACAGGAGGACACGAGGACACGACGCCAGGAGGACACGAGGACAGGAGGACAGGACGACAGGAGGACATGAGGACATGAGGACAGGAGGACAGGAGGACATGAGGACATGAGGACATGAGGACAGGAGGACAGGAGGACAGGAGGACACGACGACATGAGGACAGGAGGACAGGAGGACAGGAGGACATGAGGACATGAGGACAGGAGGACAGGAGGACATGACGACATGAGGACAGGAGGACAGGAGGACATGAGGACAGGAGGACATGAGGACAGGAGGACATGAGGACAGGAGGACATGAGGACATGAGGACATGAGGACAGGAGTTGTTCATGAACAACATGGTGAAACATATTCATCATCAAAAATAAAACTGTTCCTTTACGAACTAAATCTGGAGTCAAGTTGAGCCAAACACGTGGATATTCTCTGAGGGTTGAAGACGGTTGAAGACTGAGAGGGTTGAAGATGTTTGTATTTCAATTTTGGGGATATTTAAAATCGTAAATTTATGAGAAAAAAAAAAACTTGAAATTCTCATTCTTACGAGAAAATGACCTACAAATTTAAAAGAGATAAACTTTGATATTCTTGAGATTTTAGTCAAAAATCTAATCTAATCTCACATCGAAGTAGTTCATTTACGGGAAAATATGTTTAAATTCACAGGAAAGAACCTTTAATATTCTCTGAGATGGAAGTCAAAATGTATGAGAAAGAAACTCTGAAACAACAACTTCACATTTTGGCCTCAGATGTTGTGTGTTCAGAACATCTCTGGAAGAAAAGAGACTTTTAATGTTCCATCTTTTCTCTGAACGTTAGTTTCTGTCTGAATCATGCCACATCTGGTGAACATGTGGAGATGAAGACAGAGCAACATGGTGCCGCTCGTCTTCGTTAACGTTTTAAACCACCGGGCTCCCACCGAGCATGTTGGAGGACTCGATGAGCGTGGTGTCCAGGTCGGTCCAGTAGAGGCGCCGCTCGGCGTAGTCGATGGTGAGTCCGTTGGCTCGGCCCACGTCGGCCACCAGAGTGATCCGGCCCGTCCCGTCCATCGCCGCCCGGTCGATCTTTGGCTTCCCGCCCCACTCGGTCCAGTACATGTACCTGTGGACGGGAAACCAGGGCTTAGTGGTTCTCAGGTGAGTCTCTGGTCTACGACGGTGGGTGAGGGCATTGTGGGTAAAATACATGAATTCATTAATTACAGAGACGAGGGGTATTCAGAATTTCGGGGAGATTAAAGGTAATTTACAAGAAAAACAAATTTTAAAGAGAAAAACGTGGATATTCTCTCACATCAAAGTCGTATAATTAACAGGATATTATGTATAATAAACAGGATATTATGTATAATAAACAGGATATTATGTATAATAAACAGGATATTATGTATAATAAACAGGATATTATGTATAATAAACAGGATATTATGTATAATAAACAGGATATTATGTATAATAAACAGGATATTATGTATAATAAACAGGATATTATGTATAATAAACAGGATATTATGTATAATAAACAGGATATTATGTATAATAAACAGGATATTATGTATAATAAACAGGATATTATGTATAATAAACAGGATATTATGTATAATAAACAGGATATTATGTATAATAAACAGGATATTATGTATAATTAACAGGATATTATGTATAATTAACAGGATATTATGTATAATAAACAGGATATTATGTATAATAAACAGGATATTATGTATAATAAACAGGATATTATGTATAATAAACAGGATATTATGTATAATAAACAGGATATTATGTATAATAAACAGGATATTATGTATAATTAACAGGATATTATGTATAATAAACAGGATATTATGTATAATAAACAGGATATTATGTATAATAAACAGGATATTATGTATAATTAACAGGATATTATGTATAATTAACAGGATATTATGTATAATTAACAGGATATTATGTATAATTAACAGGATAATGTGAAACACATATTTTTTGTTCCTACGATGCTCTTCATACTGGTCTACAGTCGTACTGATCCGTCTCCTCCTGGTTTTAGTTCTCACCCTTCAGCTGGATCCAGAGCCAGAGCTCGTGGACTGTCCAGGTCCTTCCAGACCAGGACCTGCCGGTGCTGCCCGTCCAGCTTGGCCACCTCGATGCGGTTGGTACCGGTGTCGGCCCAGTACAGGTTCTTCCCCAGCCAGTCCACCGCCATCCCCTCCGGGTAGTCCAGACCGAACTCCACCACGTGTTCCAGAGCGCTGCCATTCATAAAGGCCCGGCTGATGGTCTGCAGGGGGGACGAGGCAAGACCACGTTAGACCACGCAGGGTTCGTACACATTTGGACCAATGGATTTCCATGACTTTTCCATGACTTTTCCATGACTTTTCGCCAAATTTCCATGACCAAAGATTTTGTGAAATCTCTGTGTATACATGAAAAAGTGAGAAAATGTAGTATTTAAACTAAAAATGAGAATTCTAAAGCATACAGCATACCTTAAATGACACAAATGAATGAGAGACAATAGTTTGATTAGAATAACAACATGTATATACTCTGACAGGCATTCAGTAGGATCCAGCGAGTGCACACATTGCATTCCCTTTTAGTGCAAATTTTAACAAAACGAGTTGGCAACTAACTCTTCAAACATAAATCATCAAAAACAATTTAACATTTAAACAGGTTTATAAAACAACATTCACATAACAAGAGCTTTTTGTGTGTTTGACTGACACACTCACACAGACTTGTCCTTGAGAGGCTCGTAAGAGAGAATAGCTCGTGGCAACCTGAACAAGTTGTAATGAAAGAAGAACTTCGTGCTTCACTGTCCACGGGAACTTAACTGAACAGTCACTTGCCAGCTTAGCGTTTCATTTCTTCAAGCTTCGCATCTATCTGCTTTTCAATCTCCGGCAGAGATGCCTTCTTCTCTTTTGCAGTTCGGCGGAAGCTGTTAGATTTGGTGATGAAGGTCAGTTGGTTTGTAGCGTCTGCTTTCTCAGCATATTCATCTGCTGATCCCTCGAGTGCGCTAATATCCGTCTCCACTCTTGCCCTCTTCTTTAAGTCATCCAGCTCATCAAATTGTGCCGCGATCTGGCTATCGGGGAACATCCGGCGAAATAGCAGGCTGGCATCTTCTGATGATTTAAATGAAAAGTGGGAATTGGCAACCTTCAGTGCCCACATTACCTCCGCAGTAAGGACGTCATTTTTTGTTACAGCGCCATCCGTTATCGCCGCCTGCTTGTTCGCCGAAGCGAGAGACGTGCTGCTCGGCGTCGCAGTTAGAAAGCCGGCGATGGGGCTCTGATGTCGGCTCCCCCCATGTTAGAAATATCGACGGTTTTGCCTCCACACAACCTGCATTTGGCTCGTCCCGGGTCTTTGTCGGGTGTAACCATGTCTTGTATTTGTCCATGTGTAGCCAAGCATTTTTAATCGACACCTGGCATAGTGAATAATACCGACCGTTCGCGAACCGAGCTAATGTTGCTATCACAGTAGCTCAGGGAAGCGGTCGGCATGTCACCTGTTGAGGTGCGTTCACTGGCAGCGCGAATAATTCGCACTGCGAGTTTGAGAGCGTATGCCTGTTTATATCTTTCTTTTAAAAGCATATTAATTATTTCAAACTCAGCGTAAATGTACGACATGAACATGTGAATATAAAAAAATTCCATGACTTTTCCAAAACTTTTGGGATTTTATTTTTTTCCATGACTTATCCAGGCCTGGAAATGACCATTTTAAAATTCCATGACTTTTCCAGGTTTTTCATGACCGTACGAACCCTGCCACGTACAGGTGTTCAGGTTCCATTCTGAGAATCTGACTGAACCATATACGTATATATTAGTGCTGGGCAAGTTAACGCATTATTATTGCGTTAACGCATTCATTAATTAACACCGACAATTATTTTATCGCACGTTAGCGCATTTTTTATTATTATTATTAAGCGACATTTTTAACACAAGAACCGACCGGCAGGCAGCGAGCAGTGAACAGCTGTTTGTGTGGAGTCACTTCCGTCTCTTCCCGTTTCCTTCACCTACATTCCCCTGGGTCCTAAGTCCCTCCATGTACAGCTTCTTATCACCCTCTATGTACCAACGTACATTTATAACAAATACCACACATATTACGGTTATTGCACTTTTGTTCATATAGCAGTACTTTTAAAATAAAAGTGCACAATACATTACTTTTGAATTCATTATTGAATTTTGTGGATAACAATGCGATTAATCTCGATTAAAAATTGTAATCGTTGCCCAGCACTAATATATACACATACTCATGAAACGATACGGAGGAGGAGAGTCTCTCCTCACCTTCAGAGTGATGTCGGTCCAGTAGATCCGGTTGTCGGTGACGTCGAAGTCGAGAGCCGAGGCCTCCTTGACTCCGGTGAGCGGTATGGCCACGTTGTTGTTGTTGGTCTCCAGCGAGATGCGTCGGATGTCGGTGTGACGGGAGAAGAGCAGGAAGGCTTCGGGCACGATGCAGGTCCTCATGTCGGAGATGAGCTCCAGACCAATGGGACATCCGCACTGAACACCCTGAGGCTTGTAGAGGCACAGGTGGCTGCAGCCACCGTTACTCTCTGCACACGGGTTGGTACCTGAGGGGGCGGGGCCACAGGTGGGTCACAAGTGAGTCACAGGTGAGTCACAGGTGGGTCAAAGGTGGGTCACAAGTGAGTCACAGGCGGGTCAAAGGTGAGTCACAAGTGAGTCACAGGCGGGTCAAAGGTGAGTCACAAGTGAGTCACAGGTGGGTCACAAGTGAGTCACAAGTGAGTCACAGGTGGGTCACAAGTGAGTCACAGGTGAGTCACAGGTGAGTCACAGGTGAGTCACAAGTGAGTCACAGGCGGGTCACAGGCGGGTCAAAGGTGAGTCACAAGTGAGTCACAGGTGAGTCACAGGTGAGTCACAGGTGAGTCACAGGTGAGTCACAGGTGAGTCACAGGTGAGTCACAAGTGAGTCACAAGTGAGTCACAGGCGGGTCAAAGGTGAGTCACAAGCGGGTCAAAGGTGAGTCACAAGTGAGTCACAGGCGGGTCAAAGGTGAGTCACAAGTGAGTCACAGGTGGGCCACAGGTGAGTCACAAGTGAGTCACAGGTGGGCCACAGGTGAGTCACAGGTGGGCCACAAGTGAGTCACAGGTGGGCCACAAGTGAGTCACAGGTGGGTCACAGGTGAGTCACAGGTGGGCCACAAGTGAGTCACAGGTGGGTCACAGGTGAGTCACAGGTGGGTCACAGGTGAGTCACAGGTGGGCCACAAGTGAGTCACAGGTGGGCCACAGGGTTCTGGTCAGTGGTTGAAGTTGTTGTTTTAGACTGGAGGAGTTTGATTTATTTTCTATAATAAATATAAATTGTTCTTTCTAGGTGTTTGTGGCTGATTTCTGACTACATGATGCAGGATATGTTTTCTGGATGATAATATTTAGTTAGTGTTGAGGATTAATTGAGTCACTTTCAGTTTATTTTAGATTATCAAAACCAGAAAGAACAGATCAGATGGATCAATCAGGGAGCTTGAGAGGAGCTGGTAGGACCCAGGCTAAGCTAAGCTAACTGTTAATCTCTGAATCCAATCTTTATGCTAAGCTAAGATAGCTGTTTCCAGTCTTTGTGCTAAGCTAATGAAGTTGTTTCCATTCTTCATGCTAAGCTAAGATAGTTGTTTCCAGTCTTCGTGCTAAGCTAAGATAGCCGTTTCTTGTCCTGGCCTGAAGTTTTAACTGGAGCAACATCTACTGGAAGGACCAGCATGGGACCGCACTCTGTCCCATGCTGGTCTTCAGGGTCCTGGTCTCCAGGGTCCTGGACTCACCGTAGAACTGGTGGACATAAGTGGCCTTGAGGCCCATGAGGTCCGGCAGCTGGTCGATGATAACCTCTCTCTCCGCGGTGCGTTTGTGGACCCGTTCGATGCTGCGGCGCTGCCAGTCCGTCCAGTAGATGAAGTCTCCCAGCAGAGTGAAGCCGAAGATGTGAGGAAGTTTGTCCTCCACCAGCACCCGTCGTCCTGTCCCGTCCATGTCCATCACCTGACAGACAGACAGTAGACAGACAGGAGGGTGAGACACACCGAGCATGCTCACAAGAACACTTTAAGGAGAACACATGGCGAGAGTTCATGTAAAATATGAAGAGAAATAATAAAGACATGTAGAAATGTGAGGAATCTACAGACAAAACCTGCACCTGTGGATAACAGGCCTGCAACCTGCAGGCTCCGAGGTCACGAAAACATGCACCACCTCCGAGGCTCAGGTGAGGTCACGAGAACCTGCACCACCTCCGAGGCTCAGGTGAGGTCACGAGCACCTGCACCACCTCCGAGGCTCAGGTGAGGTCACGAGCACCTGCACCACCTCCGAGGCTCAGGTGAGGTCACGAGAGGAAAATAAAAACAGACAAGAGCACGGACAGAAACCACAGAAGAAGAAAAGAGACCGTTGTGCTTTCATTCTCACCGTCGACACCTTTAACAGGAACATATTCTACATTTACATTAAATATGATCTTTCACTTCCCTTATTTTCATGAAGATAGTTTTTGGATTAACTAAATACATTAGTTTCCTTATGTGGCGAAAAGATAAATCCACAATATTTATATAAAAAATGACCAAAACATGTTTCATGTTTGTTATTTATATCAGTTCATGTTAAAGCTGGCAGGAAGTCCGACTCTCTGACCGACCAATCACAGCGAGGAACCACTGTGAAGCAGCATAACTACAACTCCAGGTGAACTCACACTGGTTATAGAACTACAAGTCCAGGTGAACTCACACTGATTATAGAACTACAAGTCCAG